>MU158798.1:759648-773916 GCA_015888305.1 Antheraea pernyi
TCTTGACCTAGCAAGGTCTTAACAGCTTCACCGGACTACTAAGGCAAGCGCTTAAGGCACTCAGCCGATTTTATTTTGACAACTAGCTCAAGGGTGCGCGGCACACCTCGGCTTGGGCTGTTGCCTGATTCATGCAATTCGCGACCTATCTGAGCTAACCTAAGCTTAGCTACGTAATCATACTTATATGAGTTATTGAAACATATATGTGTACCTAGCATACATACCTCAACAACTCTTATATGTATTTTGTGTTGGATAATTTTACTGGGAAAAACAAAAATAAAACCCTTCCACTTTCATGTGTAAGCATGTGTGCGTGCACGTGTGTGGAGGTGATATGTGTAATGTTGTTGCAGTGTTGTAAGATCGTGTGTACTGTATCGCGCGAGGAGCGTACTCAAGGGCTCCACTTCGAGGGAACGTACTTAATACACACAGATAAAGAGTGATAGAACTACATCAGTGACCTCGTAAGGCAACGCGCGTGAGCACTATGACTGATGTACCTAGCACCTAGTGTAAGGTGGTTGCAAACTAATTGGAAACAACTGTCATATCCTCATAGGCAACCTATACTCATCAATTATTACACACACACATGCGTCAAAACCAAATAACTGTTGATACATTTTTATATATAAGTTTCGTATATCTATATATCTGACAAAAATTAACCCATTTACTATCTAAAACCATAACCATACTTGTTTTAAAAAGATTTCGAATTAAATACACCGTGGTCGCTGAATGTTCGCCGTCTTGCACTTTTTCTCGCTTTGGTTACGTTAGGTTAAACTTGTGAAAAAGGATAACGCGAAATTGCGTCGGGCGAGCGCGGTGCATTTGTTACGAAACCTTTTTAAACCAAGTATTTAATACGTTTTTAACTTTTTTTAAAAACTTTAATTAATAATTTAAACTTTAAACGAATTTAGATCTCATGAAGAATAAGGACAAAATACTGTTGGCATCATAAACTTAAAAAAAAATCTGATTTATTACAAAACTTTGAAAATGTATTTTGATTTTTTTTTCCTTTGTAGGAATTTTACTTAACCATGAAATGTACATTTCAAAAGTAACAAAAGTCGAGGCTGTATTACGACTACCGACAGAAGTGAAAACTCAAAACAAGTAACTGTGTGCTCTTTTGCATTTTTAAATCAATTATAGTAAGAATTATTTAAATTTAATAATTTATAAATTGAAATTATTATTTTAGTCTGGTTTTCACATCTATTGGCACTCCGGAGAATAATTATTTACATTTTTATACAGTTTCTTTAATTAATGAAACATGATGGGCTGCACATTCTAAATATAAATATTAGCTCCTATACTACGCGTAGCTGGTGTGACGCAAGCCGCGCAAGGGCAATACGGTTGGTCACGCTTACTAGCATGTCATGACGTGAAATCATAAGTTTATCTCCTGCCAAAAAATACCGCGCAACGGGCCCAATGAAGCTTTCACTTCAAAAATAAAAATATGATCCGCCATTTTGAGATCTGGCTCTAAAAGAATCAGCCGAGCGGTTAATTATAACAAAATAGATATAGTGACGTCACACTTGAAAAATTGTTTCTAACAAGCACGTCCACTATTTTTTATCGCGCCGTATCGTAAGAAAAGGGCCAAGCTGGTTTCACAATCCGACCGCAGACATGTTAAATTCCACACTAAAGCCACTGCGGCTTGCCATGTCCCGTTGGTTTTATATGCTCCAGAGTCTATTGAATTTTGTACCAGAGTTATTTATTTAAAGTTCAGAAATAAAGCCATGGACAGTTTATTTAATAGCCTTAGTATATCTGAACACAGGATATAAAATTAGGAGAACGCATAAGGTAATATTAAACTTTTAAAAATGAATAATAATATAAGACAGAATGTAAATTATTTATAAAATTAATGAGATATTCTGTAATCAGTGGATATATTATAGAATTCTTATATTCATATATATTTTTATTGTATAAATGAACTAGTGAATAATTAATGAGAATTTTGTATGAATGAGAGATGAATACCATGTAACTAGAAAAGCTTTGAGTATGACGGTCGATAGATATAAGAGGAGAGGAAGACCAAAAAATGTATGGGTGGGTTGTGTGAAAAATATGGATATGTGTGTAAAAGGTGTGAATACTGAGATGATATCTGACAGTGGTGAGTGGAAAAGTAAAACATGTAGGTTAGGTGGGATAAGGGTAAGAAGATGATGAAATGAAATAGAACCTTTGTGAAAGTGTATAATTAGAATTAGAAGAAAACAATTTGTAAAGAAATTTAATTTAAATTTATTTAATCATTATCTGAAATTTAAACTTTTATAATATATTTCAGTGTATATGTGACTTATCCAAGTATATGATGAAACATATTTTATGTTATCTTAATAACGAGGATGCAGAATTTTATCATCTCTTTCATTTCTCTTTCTTCTTCTTTAAACTCCCATTCGCGTTTATTTATTTATTTTAGGATCGTCAACATGACAATACACTAGTAAATACATAAAAAGTAGGATTAACGTGATACATTATAAATGTAGTCATATTTAATATTAATAAAATTAAATATTAAACTATTTTACATATTAATTTTATTTACATAATAATACAAAAACAAGGCAATTGAAACAGGCAGAGAAATAAAATACTAAAACTAATAGACACTCTAAAACAATATTTTAAAATTTTAATAGGAAAGTAACAGAAAGAGAAAAAAATAAATAAATACTGAACCAATTAAAACTGTATTTTGTGAACAGACATATCTCACTATCGCTGTTTTGAAAAGATTTCGTTTAGTTGAGAAAATGTCGCATGTTTAATGGAATGAGTTTGGTAATATAAGGGACAATCTTGCACGTGGCTATTCGAGTTCAAAATAAAAACAACTTATAAGTAATAGACAGCTAACATAAAACATATAGCTATATATAAATCGATTTAAAATTGTAATTTTACCAAAGTGGGAACTGCGAGGGAATCGAACTTGCAATCTATTTATTGAGAAGACGTCTAATAGCACTATAACATGCGACCTATCAGGCTATACTTAGTTACTCTATAACGTTAAATGCAGTACACTAGAAAAAATAACTCTCCTGGCATTCTACTGAGGTCAATACTATCGCATATTACAAAAATAACATCTGTTCTAAATTTCTTTATAAATACGATATTTCAAAACATGTGCAATCCCTTTTGTAAATAATAATAATAAAAGAAAGAATTTTTACCTGCGCTGTCCAAAGATCCAAGGCAACCAAAAAAACCAAACAAATAATATTCACAACACAACCTTCCCGATCGATAGTCGAACTCTGAATGAAGCTTGATCCTCTACTCTACCGAGAAACTAAAACCTTTTCTGTATTGTAACAAATAACAAAAATAATATCGATAGAAAATGAACTTTATTACCTTAGTTTTAAATACGAAAAAGAAATTCTGAGAATAACACAATAGTTGTCGATTGTTTTAAGTCCGACAAAGAATGATTTTAATCTGGTTTAGGGTGATTTTTTAAAATGATTGTAATCCGTTCTATTGTTTGCTTGATGGGTTTATTTATGATTTTATGGATTAGGGATTTAGTGGGCATCCAAAAATAAAATTTTGGTACAGGTGGGAATAATAATTTGCACTTATTAAATATAAAACTTATTTTAATAATATACACAAATTTACGAAGAAAGCAAAGAAATGAAATAAACTGTAAATAAGTTACGGTGTCATTTCTTACTTTAATATAAAAATATATCAACAAAGAATATATAAATAAATTTAAGTGTGTATTAGTGTGTGTAAATAAATAAATAAAATAAATAAAAATGTATGACAACAATATACCTAACTAGATATACCCGTGGATCTGCGCATTTTTATTTTTATCTCATTTTTTTTAATGTTTAGTATTGCTGATCACAAGACATTAGGTTTCAGAATATTAATACACATTTTTATAAACTTTCATTAAAGTCAATAATGAATATATAAAAACGTAAATTACTACTGTGTTTTCCTTTTTTTGTGATTTTATAAATGTTATAAATAGTTATTATAAGCTGTAAATTTTAAAACGTTTTTCCGTGTAAACTTTTATTAATTTCTGTTCTATAGATAACATTCTATAGATTAAATCTAATTTTTCTATATCTATAATATTCGTGATAGATGTCATTTATAGGATAATTATTTCTATCGCAAATTTTTGAACAATTATGTGTGTACAGACAGGCATAACTAAAGATTTGTGACAAGATAAAACAAATCGAGTTTATTGCCCGTTCTTCTCTCTGAGTGGGTTGGTTTTTCGAACCCGTGGTAGGTTTGACGGTTATAAGTAGAAGAGAATTTACCGGTAAAATACACATTTTACTTATTGTACCAACGTGCAGTCGGTAATTTACCGGATAATTAACCAAAGTACTTTTTTTGCCTCATGGTGGGGTTGATACGTGATTGAGAATATGTATAGTACTGGCTAATAAGAATTTACCTTATATACACTATAAATATATTAATTAACAAATAAAAAGTTATAAATTACATATAATTATTAAAAATGTATTATTATGTGAATTAATATTGATAATAATTAATTATGAAGCTCTTCAAATACCCAGACTATGTGTATAATTCTGTCAATATTCATGAGTTTCATGACATCAATAAATCATGAGTTTCCTAACTCCAATTTCCGAGATCGAAATTTTTGTGCCGTTTGCGTAGTTTTTTTTCTTTCAAAATGTATTTTACGGGTAAAAATAGCCAAATATTTAACTAGCCAGTAATTGGATATTTGTCCGCTCGAAACACTAGTGATAAGCGCCTTCTCGTGGCCTAAACAGAGTAAAATTAAATTAAATCTTTGGTTTCGTACATTACTGTCGTATATAGGTAATAATTGACTGGAAGATATTAATTTTATAATCACTTAAATTCCGATCATAAAGTGGTAAAAAATGAGTTATATTTATTTATATAAATACTAGCTGTACCCGCGATTAAATCCACGTAGAACATAATGTAAAAAAATGGGTTAATAAAATCATCTGAACGTATTAAGGTCGTATCTACTTTTCTCTCGTACTGACGTCGTTGTTAAAGTTACAATAACTTTTGATAGAGTGAACCGATTTTAATAAAACCAAGCCTAAAAAACACTTTATTGTGAATGTTATACAAACGTTAGCGTTCATACAAACAAACACACAGACAGACAAATAGTCAGACATTTCTAAAAATGATTGAAATGTATTCTATTACTAATTCCAAGACACCTACAATAATTATTTCACAAAATTCAAACACATTAGATTTAGATATAGATATGACGTGGATTGCGAGTAGAAAATATTAATACTGAAAAATGTATTGATTGTTAACATTAATATTCAATAGAAAGTATATATTTATACTCGTATATCCTTTAAACTTGACTTTATTTCACCTTATATCATAAGATCACCATAAATCAATCTTTATCTTCGAACTGACTTCCCTATTCGCCTTACTAGGTCTTAACAGCTTCACCGAACTATCATAAATCAATTAGACACTTAAATATAAAACAAATTTTAATAAGACGTTATACTTATAAGTAATTGGCATATAAAACTGACACCTAATAATTTAGTAACCATTTGAATTTATTTATCCCTGGATCTCGTACATAAATATACTAGTGATAATGGCTATTACTCGTACAGTTCATTCTCAGGACAACTAATCCGCTCTGGAGTCGTCTAGACCGGTACTGGAGGTAAAAATAAACGACCATCGCAAACTGGAATTTCTATAACTTGGACGTTTGCATTGAATAAGTCTTACATATTTGATATACTCTTGACATCTAAATATATAACAATTCAATTTCATGATGTTTGTCCACAATGAACTCCAAAACAACTTCAACCGATCTTCATGAAAGTTAGCATTTATGTATAATTTGGTCCTAGTGAGAGATAGGATAATTTATATTTTGATTAATGGCCTCGATATTTATAATTACAATTTAAATAATTGTCAATGTTTACAATTGTTATTAATTGTAAGTTTCATCAGTCACTAACAGATGGCGCTCTAAATTCGTTTGTTGACAGAAAATTATAGGACCGACTATTATAGATATCTATATCTATATACTAGCTGTTACCTGCGGCTCCGCACGCGCTTTTTAAAAAATGTATTAAAGAAATGGAAAATTGTGAGTGGGTGTGTACATTACAGAAAAGTTTTTTCAAAAACATTTGTAACTACGACACTCACGCCAACTGTAACATGTAACGTGTACATTAGATATATGAATACAAATAGTATATCGAGTGGGATGGGATTTATCATCAGCAACATAACTGGAACTTCAACCTACTATATACCAAACTCAATACTCACTAACACTATATAAGAAAGTAATGAAAATTATAAGCTATAAATTATCGAACAATATATCTTAAATCTTTTATTTTATAGATAGATATAATATGCACGTATTGTCGATATACTTAAGTTATTCTTATACGTTGCTATAATAAATGAGTTATGTAGAAGCAAACGTGGTAAATAAGACAATATGGCAGCCAAATTGACCAAAAAGATGATATAATTCATATTACATACAAATATATGACTTTCAATTATGTATATTTATTCTTGGAGTCAATAAGGCACACGTCTCACGTCATCAATTTCACATGGACTAATACATACGTAGCAGTCAATCACTACATAGTGTACCAATTCAAATAAAAAGAGAATCATAAAAATCGGTTCATAATTAACTAAAATATCGATTAACATGCATGAAAAAAATATATACAACCGAACATAGTAACCTCCTCCTTTTTCGAAGTCGGTTAAAAAAGTCCTCTGTCAGCTTATCTGTTCGCGATAAAGTCAAAAACTACCATTTTCATGCTGTTTTCACCAGTAGATAGAATGATAATTCATGGGGAAGGTTTAGGTATAATTTGTCAAAGTTTTCATTTTATTATCCGGGCGCGACAACGTCTTCCGAGCCCGCTAGTTATCTGCCCGTAAAAGCCCCGTGAAAGTCGGTCCAATCAATTAGGAGATAGTAGGATATTGCGGACAAAGTCTTGAGAAACAAAATAAAATAGTTACTTCTTATAAGGTGAGTTATCTTCCAGTGAAAGTCCCGTGAAAATCAGTTCAAGCATTACGGATATTCCACTGCGGCCGAAGGCGAATAAAAAACCTAAATTACTTTTTATAAGGTCTGCTATCTACCAGTAAATACCCCGTGAAAATCGGTCCAACCATTTTGGAAATAGCCATGCGGACGAAACCGCGGAAAAATAAAATAGAACATGTCATTTCCATTTTTCATATTTCATTATTTCCATTTTTTATTTGTTCTCTATTACGTATTATAAAAATAAAGTTTGTGTATGTACAATTAAAATAACAACTTTTTGATGAATGGATATGGCTACAAATGACCAAAAAAAACTTTTTTTATACTTTGTCTATATTTTTATATTATTATATTTTGTCTGTTTGTTTGTTTGTCCTGGGTAATTTCCAAAACGACTGGACCTATTTTAACGGGAATTTTACTTTTTACTGCCAGATAACCGAAATTATAGCGGTTGACATATTCTACTTTATTTGTCCGCGGCTTCGTCCGCATTACTTTGGGCCGATTTTCACGGGGTATTTACTGGTAGATAACAGACCTTAAAAAAGTAATTAATAATCTCAGGAACTACCAGTCCGATTTGAGAAAATCCTTCGGTTTTAAATAACTCATTTATCGAGGAAGGCTACAGGCTATATATCATCACGCTAAGACCAATAGAAGCAGAGCACCAATGAAGAACGTTTCAAAATCGGGCACTTTTTTCCTTTTGAGAGATTTCGTTAGTAGTAGTAATAATATTCGTTCAATAGGACAGGCGAAGGAATTAATCCATACTGCCAATTCTGAAGTTGTCAATATAGGTATTTCTTATATATCCTTTAATCAATTTTATTCCATGTCTAAGTTACAATAAAGGCATAAGCGCCAAATCTTCTATATAATATGTCGTACATTATTTTATCCATCATTATTATTTTCTTAGTCTTCATAATCATAAAACAAAATTGTTCAAATAAAGATTTCGTTAGCGTTAGTATTATATACGTTGCCATGGTAACGTGGTAAGTTTCTATCGCAAACATTTTCGAAGTTTATTTTGTTTTCCTATGGAAAAAGTTTATACTACTTTTATTTCTAATTTTTTATTTGTTCTCTATTACGTATTATAAAAATAAAGTTTATGTATGTACAATTAAAATAACAACTTTTTGATGAATGGCTAAGGCTACAAATGAACAAAAAAAAATTTCTTTATACTTTGTCTATATTTTTATATTAGTATATTTCTCTGTTTGTTTGTTTGTTGCGGGTAATCTCCAAAACGGCTGGACCTATATTTACGGGAATTTTACTTTTTACTGCCAGATAGCCGAAATTATAGCGGTTGACATATTCTATTTTATTTGTCCGCGGTTTCGTCCGCATGGCTATTTCCAAAATGGTTGGACCGATTTTCACGGGGTATTTACTGGTAGATAACAGACCTTATAAAAAGTAATTTAGGTTTTTTATTCGCCTTCGGCCGCAGTGGAATATCCGTAATGCTTGAACTGATTTTCACGGGACTTTCACTGGAAGATAACTCACCTTATAAGAAGTAACTATTTTATTTTGTTTCTCAAGACTTTGTCCGCAATATCCTACTATCTCCTAATTGATTGGACCGACTTTCACGGGGCTTTTACGGGCAGATAACTAGCGGGCTCGGAAGACGTTGTCCCGCCCGGATAATAAAATGAAAACTTTGACAAATTATACCTAAACCTTCCCCATGAATTATCATTCTATCTACTGGTGAAAACAGCATGAAAATGGTAGTTTTTGACTTTATCGCGAACAGATAAGCTGACAGAGGACTTTTTTAACCGACTTCGAAAAAGGAGGAGGTTACTATGTTCGGTTGTATATATTTTTTTCATGCATGTTAATCGATATTTTAGTTAATTATGAACCGATTTTAATGATTCTCTTTTTATTTGAATTGGTACACTATGTAGTGATTGACTGCTACCTATGTATTAGTCCATGTGAAATTGATGACGTGAGACGTGTGCCTTACTGACTCCAAGAATAAATATACATAATTGAAAGTCATATATTTGTATGTAATATGAATTATATCATCTTTTTGGTCAATTTGGCGGCCATATTGTCTTATTTACCACGTTTGCTTCTACATAACTCAGTTATTATAGCAACGTATAAGAATAACTTAAGTATATCGACAATACGGGCATATTATATCTATCTATAAAATAAAAGATTTAAGATATATTGTTCGATAATATATAGTTTATAATTTTCATTACTTTCTTATATAGTGTTAGTGAGCACTAAGTTTGGTATATAGTAGGTTGAAGTTATTTTTTTTATGTCATAGGTGGCAAACGAACAGGTGGGCCACCTGCTGTTAAGTGATCACCACCGTCCATGGACACTAACAACACCAGAGGAGTCGCAAGTGCGTTGCCATCTTTTGGAGGGAAGGGTTAGGGGAGGGAAAGGGAGAGGAGAGGGGAGGGGAGGTGGGTCTCCGGCGCTCTCACTGACCGAACGAAACGCAACAATGCAAGCACTGTTACTTCACGTCGGTTTTCTATGAGAGGGTGGTACTACCCCGGCAGGGAGAGGAGAGGGGAGGGGAGGTGGGTCTCCGGCGCTCTCACTGACCGAACGAAACACAACAATGCAAGCACTGTTACTTCACGTTGGTTTTCTATGAGAAGGTGGTACTATCCCGGGCGAGCCGACCCATTCATGCTGAAACCAATAATAGTTTCAGCGTGGCTCTACCACCATTAAAGTTCCAGGTATGTTGCTGATTATAAATCCCATCCCATTCGATATACTATTAGTATTCATATATCTAATGTACACGTTACATGTTACAGTAGATGGCGTTCGTATCGTAGTTACAAATGTTTTTGAAAAAGCGTTTCTGTAATGTACACACCCACTTACAATTTTACATTTCTTTAATAAATTTTTAAAAAGCGCTTGCGGAGCCGCGGGTAACAGCTAGTCTCATATATGGCGCCACGTTTTAATTTTGAATTTCTTTGTGAACTCCAGTTTATTTTATGGTGCATGTGTTTTATTCAATTCACCATGTAATAATTGAACCACATCAACGCGTGGCTGGGTCAACTAATAAGATATTGAAATGTCTGTGTTAAAATCGAAAATTATTAATAATACTTAAATCAATAAAATTTAAATTACATTTTATGTAGTTCATATTTTGTATGAGAGTGATTTGACATTCTGATCCGCAAACTTTTTGTGATTCGAAAAGTGGTGGGGGTAAACACTGTGTCGGGTAGAGTGTTGAAAACACCGGTTCTGTCCGATCACCCAAGTTAAGCAACGTCGGGCGCGACCAGTACTTGGATGGGTGCTGATCTGGCAACAACTTGGCTTTTTATTGTATTTTTTTTTAATCAAAATGTTTCTCTGTTATACAAAAGTTTCACTTGTATCGTCTGTCTTTACTACACGACCTGTTTTTTTTTGTGATAATAAAACTATTACTAAAAGTAGGTAATCGCAAATTTCTTGTTTATAAATAGATATAAAGAAATTTGTTATTTGACACTAGCGCACGGCTGCATCTGCGTTTGTGTTTTTATAACTGCTGACATAACCTCACCTTCATGTAACTGTATCTAATGGTTTATTTAACTCACGCTGAGATAGTATATATTTAAATGATAGAAAAAAAATAACAGTATTATAATACTCGTAGTATAGTAAAATTAATAGTACAAAAGATTACAATGTTATTTCCAGCAGAATTGATGTATTAATTTTTTTCTAATATCTGGCTATGCCATAGTTATGAAAGTTTATAGTTTATGATTTGAAATTCTAATAATTTATTCAAAATACTAATGAAGCGTTTATTATTAGGTAATGGCGTTCGTTGAGCAAGCAAGTTTTCAAAGTTAGGCAATTATAACTTCGTATGATTCTTACATTGTTAACGAATTGTTAGATTCAGTTTTGGAAGTCGATTCGCGTATAATTAATAATTCGAAATTTCATGGTCTGATTTCGAAGTTTGAGAACAATTGGCAAATGTTAGGATTTGTATTACCAAAGCATATTTTATACCAGAAAAAAGAAACCACAGCTTCAGCATCCGCAGATAAAAAAATATAGGGTCATAAGGACTGCCGACAGAAGTGAAAACTTAAAACAGTGGAATACTTGTTCTTTAATTTTTTTTTAATAAATTATAATCAGAATTATTTCAATTTTATAATTTGCAAATTGTTCGCGACAGCTTAGAGTGGCCTGTGTTGATAAATATTTTTATTTTTTTATTTTAGCACGGCAAAATGACTGCACTGTGCCTGATGCTAAGCACAGTACAATACAAAAACAATGGCGACCACCGAGTGACACACTATCCATCGCCGGTCGCCGCTGTCATGTCGGCCTGCGAAAAGCTAGATATGCACAGGCTGATCCCGAAACGCGACCCGCAAAAGTGAATCACTATGACGGGCTTTTTCACCATATGCATGGTGGTTGCGACCCAGTCAGGCTGTAAACCCCACCCACCCCGCTTTCGCCATTACCTCGTTCGTTACTCAGCAGGGTGCACCACGTGCAGGTGAGGTTGGCTTGGATGTCTCAAGTCTTAGATGTTATTTGACACCCCTTACACCCCTAATGTGTGTAAAGTAACTTTGCTAATATAGTTATAGTTAATAGAGCGCCGCAGGCGTGTGTGAGCGGCTCTTTGTCCCGAAAACGTGCCTGAGAGCGGCCTTAATAACGGCCACGAGCGGTATAGATGTCCTGTTTTGAACGAGTTTGCATACGAGCGCATCCTTCGCTGATTCATTAGTAATAAATCTTTTATTGCGAGAAAACCTCAACGTTCTTCAAGTTCAACTTCGGAATCAGCACTATAGTTGTGAGTCATTCGGAGGTGGCTCATACAAATTGTAACGATTGACATTCCCTTAACTTTCACGTTTATTGGCACTCCGAGCAATACTCGTAATTATACGTATATAGTTTATTAATTAATGAAACATGATAGGCTGCACAAGCTCGATACAAAATTTCAATATTACATGTACACAGGCTCCTAGACTACGCATCGTTAGTCTGGCGCGAGTGCAATACAGTACAAGCATGTCGAAGTTATCGGTGACGTGAACCAACAATCGCTCGACACAGCTAAAGAAGTTTTTACTTTAAAAATTCTAATAATTTTCTGTATTCTGGGTCCAAAATTAGTGTGTTCTTTTGGCGCGTTAGGGGAAAAATGATGAGAGTAAATTATTACGATGTGCGCGTACACCGTCACGAAAAACTGACTGACTAACTGACTTGTTTCTTTGTATTTGTTGTTTGTATTTCTTTGTATTAAAACTTTCAGTGTATTAAATACCTTTTTTTATTGTTAGTGTCGTTTTTTCTACAAACGTAGAATAAGGCGAAAGATAAAATCTTTGAAAAGATTTTTGTCTTGTTACGCCAAAGAAGTATAACTTCTAATGCGTAAGCAACATAAATAATAAGTACACACACACTTTTTTGTAATACACAACAATCAAATAAGTGTTAAAATGTTTATAAAGATACAAAAATTGCCTAACCCTATTGCTTCTTGGCAAAAACGCCGCGCGACTTTCGAGTTACAAAAATATCGCATGTCGCTAGGATCTTTGATATAAACCGCAATGGTACATGTATACGCCTTTATAATTAACTCTATCATATATGAAGGTAATTGACTAATTTCGAAAGTGTTTTATTCCTAACTAGAAACTTATTTCAAGATAAATTATTTAGACTTTAAGTTTTGAAGTTCTCGGTCGTCCTCGTGAGCTTGAAGCTATGCATTTGTGATTAGATAATCTATGAAAAGACTGTCCAGAATCACTAAATATAAATAATAATGTTTTTCTCAATAAACTGATTTTATTTTGATATGTTTTTATCTTATTATTTAATTTAGGAACGTGTACTCATATATGTCTACATAAACTACACAAACTCGTACGTACTCACGGTTTCTGTATTTGCAGCATAATTATGGAACTTATCTTCCGAGAATACGGAGAGTTTAGTATACTGCATTAAACTCTATCAATCAAGGGTAATATAGAACATTTTATGTACGGCTATTTGATTAAAAAAATCAACATTATATACTGTGCTTCATCAGTACAATCTATATATAGAAATAAACAAAAAACCAATAAGACAAAAAAACCAATATACTTAGTTCAAATTACTTACGTATATACCAATATATGAATTTCAATTATATTTATTCTTGAAGTCAGTACAGCGCACTCCTCACGCAAATGTCTACAGTGAACAATATATTTTCACTATATTTCATGTGAACGAAGTCATGAGTAACGGCTAGTTTCAAATAGAATATCCTAAATTACTCCCTTAAGGTCAGCTATCTGTCAGTGAAAGTTCCATGAAAATCAGCTCAGCGGTTTTGGAGATAGACAGACCGCCAAAAAATTTTAAAAATAGCAATTTTGTTATCAGTAGCTTGTATACTTTCATATCCAATTAGTAAAAAGTTATTTTTATATTACATACTGCCTTTTTTTTTTTTCTCGAACTGACTACGCTATTGACCCGGCAGGGTCTTCATAGCTTCATCGGACTACTAAGGTTGGCGCTTAAGGCACACAACCGATTTGGGTTTTAGATAACATACACAAGGGTGCACGCACACCTCGGCTTCGGCTGTTACCTGGAAAAAAAACGCGTCTGTCCTAGCTAACTATTCTAAGCTATTCATATATATATACATTTGTGAACCATACAATCCAAATTGCATGATTCACAAATGAATACGTGTATATCGGATTGAAACGAACTAAAACTATTCGATTCAGTTCGATGAGGGAAAAAAACAAAACCCTCCCACCATGTGTATATATGTGCACGTGTGTGAGAGAGATGATCTCATATGTGTGTTCAAGTGATGTAGGTGAGTAACTGTATCGCGATAATAATATCACGAGGGCTCCGCGCGGGGACGACCTAGGCTCGAGATATTACTGAGAACCGCGATGTGTGCGGGAGCTAAAAAGGATCGATTACAAAAGCGCGGGCGCAACACGCATTTAATAAGATCGAATTTAAATTTACTTTACGGC
>MU158798.1:774627-878952 GCA_015888305.1 Antheraea pernyi
ATTTAATGTATGTCCGTAAAAACTTTGAAAACCTGAATTTAGTAAAAGACCGGCATAATCTAAATACTAGACACTGTAATAAACTGGTGGTCCCATGTTTCAGACTTAGCAAAACCATTAATAGTTTTTTAGGTAATAGTGTTAGGTTCTACAATAAAGTCCCAAAGCATGTTACCGATTTGCCGGACTGTAAGTTTTAGCGCCACGTCAAACGGGTTTTAGCTTATAAAGGATATTATAGAGTGGATCAGTACGTGAACGATAGTGATGTCTGGAATTGACTCCTCTCTGTGCATCCGCTAAAAATTATTGTATGTTGGAAATAAAAACTTTGGAAATAAAATTGGAAATTAAAAAAATGTAACCGATCGAGTTTCTTGCCGGTTCTTCTCGATAAATGGGTTATATTCCGAACCGGTTTGACGTTCATTAGTGCCTTATTAGGGCCTAAACTGAATAAAGTATTTTTGATTTGATTTGATTTGATACGAACAGGTGCTCATTTTCAATTGGAGGGTGTTAGCTAGCCAAAATCATACCACCATACTGTGGTTTCATATTGATATTTTCCTTCATCGGAAACTCCAAATTAGTTGCAAAGATTCAAACCTACGTCCATCGATGCTATGTTCGAACACGGTATCAATCGTTTCATTGCTTCATTAATGTGTCGTTGTGCATTCAACGTAATTGCTGCTTGAAATTTGGAAATCTATATTTTGTACATGCTAGCTGAGATGAAATAAAAGTATTCAAATCCCTATTCCACAATGTAATCGACTTCTGACAGATTTAATTAGAATAAACGCAAACATTTGGGCGTGATGGATAGACAAATATTTAAGCAAACGTTCAAGATAGATATCGGTTAATGGGCAAAGTCAATATACAAAGTATTATTTTCGCTTGCGATAATTCATTATATAAGGTCTCCAGACCAATTTTCCCTTGAGATAATTAATATAAATTATTTTCTTTAGTTTGTTGTCTACCGCGAGATTGTTTTTCTTCAAAATGACTCGGGTCGGCGTAGCACGGCGTATAGCGTTTTGTGTCAACCCTTGGTAGGTTTTTGCCATGACATTAGAAAATAGGCATGGCAATGACAACTGTCAATAAAATTTCATTAATTGATTACCACTGCAATTTTTAATTATGTCCATGCCATAAGGAAATTAATGATCAAAAACTATAAATTCTATAAAAACCTTGCAGTGGCTTAGCACGTTTTTGATATTATTTATGTTGTTATTTGTATCAGTAAATAGATGGTTTATAGCGTGGTAACAGTCTTTACATTTAAATACCTATACATAACAATTTTTATGACGACCGGTTAAACGGTACAGAAGTTGATATCTTGCAGAGCCAAGTAACAAGATGATGACGTAAAAAATAGAGTACACGGCTTACACAAAGAAACAACGAAGTTTATGGTATGATTTATGTACACAGACATGGATATTCATAACGGTAGCGTAGAGGAGGCATGACGACATAAGAGAGCGTTATGCCGGTTGCCGTGACGGCATACAGATTGATTTACAGCCAAGACATACGTACAGATGTTTCACATCAAAATAAGTAGTGTAAAAATCTCCTCCATTAAAAACAGACATGCCAATTTTCACGATAATCGATCAAAGAATTTTGGAACTTAAACCTTGGTTATATGATATATATCCAATTCAATGTATATGTACATATATCTATGAACACAGTTAAATCGAATGACAACGAAAACATTTATCAATGTATCAAATAAACGAACTGACAATAATTATCGAATCTGTGAAATTGTCGCGGAAAATTGTAATCATACGTTTGAACATGTCATTAACGTAGCAGGGTGCCTGTGGCTACGCAACGGTGTGCCACGCCGCGCCGCACTGTGCGAAATGTCATTTGCGTCAATGTGCCCGCATATACATTATACAGTTATATTTTGCAGAAGACTGCCGATATCATATATACTGAAGGTCATCTTTATATATAAATTTCTTCTGTACGTGTGTATGTCACTGAACTCCTACTAAACGGTTGTACCGATTTTTATGAAATTTTGTGTGCGTGTTCCAGTGGATCCGAGAATGGTTTAGATTCACAATACGACCCGGTAAGTGGAGCTGCAGTTGAATTTTAGTATTTTTTAAATTATCAAGACAGGACAACGTCCTCCCAGTCCGATAGTCTATAATCTATATAAAATGATAGGAGTCTGCCGTTGGACGCTTTTTTTTTTTTTTTTCGAACTGACTATGCTATTGGCCTGGCAAGGTCTTTACAGCTTCACCGGACTACTAAGGCGAGCGCTTAAGGCATTCAGCCGATTTTTGTTTTGGGTAACATACACAAGGGTGCACGCACACCTCGGCTTGGGCTGTTACCGAAAAAGACGCGTCTGTCCTAGCTAAACTATACTAAGCTATTCATACATATATGCATTTGTGAATTATGCAATGAAAATTGCATGATTCACCAATGAATACGTGTATATCGGAAAAGAAACGAACTAAACTATTCTATTCAGTTCGATTGAGGGAAAAACAGTAAACCCTCCCACAATGTGTATATATGTGCACGTGTGTGAGAGAGATGATCTCATATGTGTGTTCAAGTGATGTAGGTGAGTAACTGTATCGCGATAATAATATCACGAGGGCTCCGCGCGGGGACGACTTAGGCTCGAAATATCACTGAGAACCGCGATGTGTGCGGGAGCTAAAATGGATCGATTACAAAAGCGCGGGCGCAACACGCATTTAATAAGATCGAATTTAAATTTACACAGTTCGGGGGATCGGGGGAGTGTTCATGGGGGCGCCCGTACAGGATCGTGCGCAAGAAGCTGCGATCCTGGGCGCCCGAGCTGTTTAAAACTAAACAAAATAGGAAAACAACGCAAATAAGTACCTGAGCGAGACAGGGGAAAAATAACATAAGACTACTTAAATAAACAAACAATAAAAAGTAAATAAATTTAAAAATAAATCACTAGGTAAGTGACGATGAGTCCGAAGATGTGTCGCGCTTACCCACTAGATGCCTGTTCACTCTACTCTTGAAGACTCCCAAGTTATAAGATGATTGTAGGTAAAATAGATTGCAAATGCTGTTACAAGCAAACTTATTTAAGAGCCATGTAGGCATTCTTCTTCGTAATTATTAGCTATACATATAATTATAATGAAGTGTCAGTATGTAATGGGGAGTTCCGATCGGACCGTCGACTCGAGCGGTTGTCCGTTTTGCTGCGCGCGCTAAGTTCGATTTTAATAGTCGTGCATACTGACACTTCATTATAATTATATGTATAGCTAATAATTACGAAGAAGAATGCCTACATGGCTCTTAAATAAGTTTGCTTGTAACAGCATTTGCAATCTATTTTACCTACAATCATCTTATAACTTGGGAGTCTTCAAGAGTAGAGTGAACAGGCATCTAGTGGGTAAGCGCGACACATCTTCGGACTCATCGTCACTTACCATCAGGGAGATTGTGGCCAAGCGCGTACATAAAAAAAAAAAACAATATTAGTTATTTCATATCAATAATAATTATAAGTATTATTGAAATGCTTGATTAAATATGTTGAAATTAATGCGATCTTTATATAAGTAATTAAGTAAATATAAGTTATAAAGATAATTCATTGTCATGCAAGGAAATAACTCTGCAGCCAACTATTATGGAGGCGAAGCATTTCAAAACTTTAAGTTGCTCGGTTAAATCCTGCTACAATATATCGCAAGACAAAAAAAAAACAAAATTGCAGACAGGGAATAAAAGTGATCGGTATCAAAATCGGTTTAGTAAAAGTAGCTCGTATTTCCACTCTTATAATGCGCGTCTTACAATTCAGAATCCATTGTTACTTTACTGTGACAATAATTCTTTCCTCGCACGGCGGAAATTTGCTAGTATGTCTAGCTAGTCCTTTACGCCATATGTCAAATAACATTGGACCGATCGCTATGGTTATTTTTAAAGATTTTAAAATCAAAGAAAAGAAACGTAACGACAAAGATTATACAAATGTTCATAGTAACTTTTTTTTTCGAACTGACTACGCTATTGACCAAGCAAGGTCTTAACAGCTTCACCTGACTACGACTTCATAGCAACTAGTTTAAACCTATTCTGTGGTTACTAGCAACAGTATTACCAATACTTAGAGTTGTCTTCCTTTTTAACTAGATGGAGCCACATGTACAATATAGTAAAAATTTGTAATAAATGATTTTAATTGAATCTTTAAGTAAAGTAATTAAGTAATTTTAAGTAAAGCATAACCCATGTCTAGGTTTTTGGCGGGATCTCGGTCTGTCATGTAGTGTATTTTATTTTTTATTCATAATCTTCTGTTACTTGACTCTATATTGTGTAAAATTGGTGGTGTTTTATGTAATATAGTTTGTTTATTGTGCATAAGTGAAGTGAATGGAAAATAATACCACGGACCATGAATTCTGAGATGCCACAAAAATTCCATGGAAAGTTCTAACAAGTTGACCACCATCTTGCTAGTTCATTGAAATTATATCAAGAAACTTGTAATATCGATACTCACTTGACAATGGCAGTGATGGTCTACTAGAAGACTGGTTGCCAAAATGGAATGGAAGAACTTGAAATAATATTAACTACTTGACAATGGCAGTAATAATCTAAAAGATTGATTGCCAAAAATAAAGTTAAAAAAAAAAAAAAACCCCATGTCTATTGGTATCTGATATCAGTGGTGGAGGGGATTAGGTTACGAACCCAAAATTTGGCTTCATTAATCGCCAGTGTTTAAGAGACAGAGCCTAAATAATAACCTTTGATACGCTAATAGCTTAATTGGTTGCCCATAGGCCAGCGTCGGAGTTTACGGGCACTGACAACTCTGTATTCTCTTCTATTTTCTCCCAACACTCCCTCTTACTTAACTCCACATTTTCAGTTTCTATGCTCTAATCATAACCTTAACCTTCGCTCTTCTAATAATCTTATTCTTTGCTGTCCTGTCCATACTTCCGGTTTTGTACATTCCTCTTTCTTTATCCAATCTATTCTCCTATGGAATGCGCTTCTTTATGAAATCAGGATGTCATCCAACCGTTTCAGTTTTAAAGTCAGGATACGTCGGTTTTACTAGTCTCATTTAGCAGAATTATCTGGTTAATGCTGTATTTAGTACTTGATGTTGACTTATTATACTTTTATTTATTGTATATATGTAGTATATCGGTGTTGATATTTTATTTATATATTGTGATATTAAATAGGTTAAACATAATTTTATAAAACCTCACCTTTTACGCTTACCAACATTTATGTCTGCATCACCTAATGGTTGACTGGCAGAGAATGTCTTCAGCATTAAGTGTAAATAAATAAATAAATAATAGATACGTTGTCGGAAAAACTAGAAAGTATATGGAATTATTTTTTATCAGATTACTTATAAATCTTATATGCAATTCGTACTTTTGGTTGTTATTTATTTTTAACTTAAACAAGAATATAATCAATAACTGAATCCTGTATTACATTACTTTTTCAAATAAATTTTATCCATTCCAAGTTTTACCTCTAACTTTTCAAATAAAAGGTTATATATCTACGCGTAATATTTATTTTATGTCGTTCCCGAGGAAATGCCGTAAACATTCCATTACCTGTTTTACTTTCTTGGTAAAATAATAATTAATATTTAAAGGACGTTGTACATTCGGCTTAAATTTCAAGGAGCGATTTAATTAGAATTATAAATTAAAAAGTATTTCTTATACATTTTGTTCATACGTTTTTGGTGAAGAAAATTATCATGTCCATACAAACCGTGTTCTTATGTTTATCTGGCGAACCTGAATACTAGACGCCGTAAACTTGAGAGCCAGTTTCCATTTCAAACGGGTTTGGAACTATTTCAGCCTTAAATATAATGTTGGTTTATATATTCGACCCATTCAGATCTGTGACGACTGGCAGGATACTGTCTGGCTACTAGTTACACTGGTTGATTAATGGAGTCTAAATACTACAGAATAATCACTTATATAAGCCATGTTTATTACTTAATATCCTTATACCTATATATCCTATAATATTCCTTATTAAAGGAAGAAGTATTATAGTTAGAATAATAACTACCTTTAATCAATCCGATAATCCATTAATAACAAACCATTTTAATAAGAACATAATTCAAAGGCCTGTAAGTCACTGTAGATTGTTCGTAATCCTACTGCTGGCTTAAGTTATACAAAGAGAAATTATTATTCTTAAAATATGTAGGTTTATGTTACCTTACAAAGGTTAATTCATTTAGTAGGTATTGTGGGTACTAAGAATTATACTTTTGTAAATAAATAATAGATTCGTAATAAGTCTATGCTAATATTATAAATGCGAGACAATAATATCATTTGTTATCTCGAGTTGAAATCTATATGAACAAATTAACGAACACGAAATATATATAAGAGTTACTGAGGTATGTATGCTTGGTACACATATAGGTTTCAATAACTCATATAAGTATAAATATATAGTTTAGCTTAGGTTAGCTCAGTTAGGTCGTGAATTGCATGACCTAGGCAACAACTCAAGCCAAGGTGAGCCGCGAACCCTTTAGCTAGTTGTCAAAATAAAAATCGGCTGAGTGCCTTAAGCGCTCGCCTTAGTAGTCCGATGAAGCTGTCAAGGCCTTGCTAGGCCAATAGCGTAGTCAGTTCGAGAAAAAAAAAGATATTATTATGTCGCGTTTATAATATTAGCGTAGACTTATTACGAATCTATTATCATTATTAATATTACCTGTCCATAAGTAGTTAGACCTCTTTACTATTCGCAATGAGATTTGGTGCAAAAAGTACTAGATAGATTTCAATCATTATTTGAAGTGAACACTTCATTAGGTGCTTTCAGCGGTATTTCTTTGCAGGAGATAAACTTATGATTTCCCGTCGTAACATGCTAATAAGCGTGACCGACCGTATTGTGCTTACTCGGCTTGCTTCACGTTAGTGACGCGTAGCGTGGCAGCCTGTGTACATTATTCATTGAGTTTTCTCATTTTGGCGTCAATACACTGTACAATATTAAAATGAAGTGGGGTGATAAAGAGAACCGAATCGTTGTGATTGCATTACACAAAGTAGGTATGGAGCCAAATACAATATTTAAAACTCTCCATACGCTTGGTATTAGTAAAATGTTTATCTACCGGGTTATTAATAGGTACAATGAGAGCTCCTCTGTTTGTGACAGAAAAAGATCTGACCGTCCACGTAGTGTTCGTACGAAAAAGGTGGTCAAAGCAGTAAGGGAAAGAATTCGAAGAAATCTTGTCCGAAAGAAAAAAAAAAAGCTCTAAGGAAGCTTCCCAATTAGTCAACAGAGTGCAACGTGGGCACTATCCGACTACAGTGATGGGTATTAGCTATGAAGGAGTGACTGAGCCATACTTTTGTGACAAAGGTATCAAAACATCGGCACAAGTGTATCAAGATACCATTCTTGAGAAGGTAGTAAAGCCCCTTAACAACACCATGTTCAATAACCGAGAATGGTCCTTCCAGCAAGACTCGGCGCCAGGTCATAAATCTCGGTCTACGTAGTCTTGGTTGGAAACGACCGTTTCGGACTTCATCAGAGATGAAGACTAGCCGTCGTCTAGTCCAGATCTTAATCCGCTGAATTATGATTTATGGTCAGTTTTAGAGAGTAAAGAGTGCGTGCTTCTATTGATAACTGGCCTCAACGTTTAAATGACTGTATAGCAGACAATGAAAACCACATAGAATAAGCTTTTTATATTTTAAATTGTTTTATATTTGTGTATTAAACACACTGTAAAAGTTATAAATGTTATTTGCAATAGAATTTTTTTTTCTTTGTTTCAGTATTTATGGGAAGACTAGGTACTAGGACTAGGTATATTGCGAAAAAGAGCGTCATAGTGATTCGCTTATGTGGGTCACGTTTCGGGATCAGCCTGTGCATATCCAGCTTTTTGCAGGCCGGCATGACGCGGCGACCGGCGATGGATAGTGTGTCGCCTGGTGGTCGCCATTGTTTTTGGATTGTACTGTGCTTACCATCAGTCATAAGGCAGTTATATTGCCGTACTATGATAAAAAAGCACTACGTATAGTAAGGTGACAGTAAAACATTTCCAGTTATCTGTATAATTGAATAAAAACTATATATATGAACATTGTGATCCATTTATGAGAGTTAAATTATGTTCGCACTACAATGAAATCATTTTATTAATATAGCACTCGAAAACCAAAACGTTTTGATAAAACTCTCAAATAATACTGATTAAATATAAAACTTTCTTCAGACTACTTGCTTTATATTCTCACAACAATATCGAAGACAACATCAGAAAAGCGTAAAGTGAAAACAAAAAGAACTAACATTTTATCGTACAAGGAAAAAAATCTTTGATACGAACGATTTATACACGGCCTTAATAGAAAAAGGTGGATCGTAAATCCGGTAAATGTGCGTTACTCGTCCACAGACAATACAAATATTTGGTTACAGCTACCAAAACCGCACATAAAAATGACGTATGACCCAACGAAGCTGCGGATCTCGCGCTATAGCGAAATTGGGTAATTTTTCCTGAATTTAATCCCTTTACAAAGTGTAAGTCGGAAATATTTTTATTGTTATTCAAAATGGGTATTGTGTTTTATATGTTACAAGCGTAATGGATGTTTTATATCCCTCTGAATTCATTATTGGAATTCGATTAAGCTCGAATATATTTACGGATTTATAATTTTCATTTCGCTTAATCGAATCAACCTTAATATAGGGATAATGTTTTTCTGTGAAAAGGTTCGTATATTTATATGCCTTTATTGTTTTTATGATTTTCAAAAGTTTATGACTTCATTTTGATACTTTTAAATCAGTTCTTTCTAAACTTTTTTCGCTCCCTTTAATAACATTTTTCATTTAAGAGTATCACAACCTTGATATCTCCATACCTACTCCTAAAAGTCTGTCTCGTTTCTCTTATAGTCTATTTATTGTCAAACTTAACTTTGAAATATGTCTAGTACTGACTCTAGAGACTTGTGATCAATAGAGAGATACTCTAGGCGTCCCTTTACGTACACTAAAATATTTTATTTTGTGTATTGTTACATTATTATGTTGTAATATTATAATACACTAACATGAGACAGTGTGGAGTGATTAATAATATTATTTAAAATATATAATTCCGTAGTACACTAATTTGATCTATCTCGTAAGGTTTTGCCAGCGTTTGTGATTTAAGCGCAGAAAAATATATTTGTAGCACATTACAAATCATTGAATTTTTCGGCTTTTCTAAACTAAAATATGTATGTATTATACATCTAAACTTTTCTCTTGGATCAGCCTATCTATCGTTGAAAGCTGTATTAAAATAGTTTAAAATATCTAAGCGCACAGACAATGGAAGGGACATCCTTTTATATTATGTAATGATTATGAGAATGTTTATATAAATACACTGTTTTAATTTATCAGTATTTCCGCCATTAGGTACCAATATAATTGTCACGTACTCCTAATAGGACCGCTCGTACTCATCGGAGTATGTGTATCACATGATGGGAATCGCTGATTTTTGATAATAGATTTCACGACCTTCCCTAACTCAACGATTAAAGGAAATTAGTGCGATAGATACTCTTTTAAACAAATCTTTGGAAGTACAAGTCTTGACAGTAACTCTAACCTATAAGATAATTTAAAACATTTTTGTGTCACAAGATTTCAATTCAGTTAATTCCCAGGGTTTTCCTTATTACTTTTAAACATGTTTAATAAAACAATTAATTAATGATATCATTAATGACACATAGCTATCACTCATATTTTACGATCACTTTGACTTTCCAAATGATTGATATTTTTTTTCACAATCTACTTAATTTCAATCCTAGCTGTAGTCCGGTCAATTTAGACCAAAAAATGAGAGTGAAGTTACATAAAGTCCCAACAAGCTGAATTTTTGTGAAGTTGTTCAAAACATAATTATAAACAATGTCTAGAAGTTCCCAATCATTCCCCTGTAAGGAAAAAATTTAATTCAAGGTCAAAGGTCAAAAAAATGAGTTTTTCGCGATTTTCAGCAAAACGGTAAGTTTTATCATAAAAGTACTTCAGACAAAAATTGTAGATCATAAAATTATCTATAAATCTTTATATTTTCACTTTATCGTTATATCTCAGAAACGGTGGCTCGTAAGAAAAAAAGTATTAATACATTTTTTATAGATAATTTTATGATCTACAATTTTTGTCTGAGGTACTTTTATGATAAAACTTACAGTTTTGCTGAAAATCGCGAAAAACTCATTTTTTTGACCTTTGACCTTAAATTAATGTTTTTCCTTACAGGGGAATGATGGGGAACTTCTAGACATTGTTTGTAATTATGTTTTGAACAACTTCACAGAAATTCAGCTTGTTGGGACTTTATGTAACTTCGAATGTCTAAATTGACCGGACTACTGTTACAACAAATCGTTTATGATGTTAAACTTCGAATGAGAATCAAAAATATTTTCACTGAACTGTTAACATAACCACAATCACACTTTGAGTCAATACTAAGACTACTATGGTATTATACAAACAATGTGATTAAATATATATGTAACAATGTACATAAATTGCAACTCATCCGGCGAACGTCTCCCGCATGTCGGTCCCTTAAGCCATGAGAACATTACATCACTTGACATACTATTTGCGTGTACGAAAACATTTCTATCCAGGGATGATAGTATGTTCCGTTCAATGGAGCGTAGGATTTACGCGAGAAAGTTTTATTAGGAGCCGGCAAACGGAGCGTAACTGAATATATTCATCTGGTCTTCGGTAGATTTTGCATGAAATTCTCTTGGCGGTGTAATGGTTTCATTGTTATGACGTCAGAGATATTTGGTTTTTCGATATTTGTAATAACTATTTTAACTGTATTAACTTCAGCTGTATTTACGAGTTAATTTTCATTAAATTGCATGGTTTTTTTTTTATAATTGATGACAAAGGTGATTCAAGCTTCATTTTATACATATACTGAATTGTAGATTTAATCCAACTCATATCACTACATAATATTAAAACAAAGTTCTCTGCCACGTTTATCTGTTCGTTATAAACTCAAAAACTACTGAACGGATTTTCATGCGTTTTCACCAGTAGGTATATAAGAAAATAAAAATCACCATTTTCAACATTGTGATATGAATTTCGTAGATAATTGTTTCCCTCTGTATTTTCCGATTCAATTGTTTTTTTACTTGAGTGTTCTATAACCAATGTTTTCCTTTCAAAAGAGTTATTCATATAAACATGATGAAACAAAGGGATATGTTAACACGTGGTCATCAGCAAAGGAAAACAATGAGATACTTTTAATAGAAAACAGACAGGTGTGAACGTGAGATGGTAGAAATAATTTATTTCCATTGAATAATCGTTTGCTAAATGTATAATAAATTCTTTTGGGCGTATGTATGCTTCGGTTTATTATGTTTTGAGACTAACTGAGGCTTTTACAAAATAATAATATTAAGTTAACAGAACTATAGATAAACGTTTATCGCTAGTCTTTCTTAACTGTACTGTGATTGTTAATTACATAAGATTATTTAGAATGGATATCCTCTCAATATCTTCTCATCTATTATGTTGACAGTTGGCACACATTAGTATTTGTTTATATATTTTATTTTATGCAAGACAATTAATTCTAGCTGGTAGCATTTGACTAGAGTCTTAAATTATGTTAAATGATACACTAAAGTTAGGAGACTGGCTCTTGAGTGCAGATGCTGTAGAACATCTATGCTTGTTTGGTGATAGATATCTTCTGATAGATCTAAATTTGTTAAATAGCTAGACGGGCCTTTAAAGAAATTTACCACCACAAGCTTCATCATTATTTTTTCTTTCACTAATATTTCCGACTCATTGTAAAACACACTATAACTCAGCCAACATATCTTCAAATTTTTATCCTTTATCATATAAACTAACGGATCCGGCAGATATTGCTCCGCACTGAAAACAAAAAAAAAAATGGACCATAATATATATCTTTATATATAAATTTCTCCTGTACGTGTGTATGTCACTGAATTACTTCTAAACGACTTTTGATGAAATTTTGTGCGCATGTTCCAGTGGATCCGAGAATTGTTTAGATTCAATTGGGACCGGTAGATGACACTGCGGTTGGCTTTTAGAATTTTTTTTGTTTCCAAGACAGGATAATGTCCGCCAGGTCCGCTAGTATATGTGGGAATGAAGAAACAATAACAAGTATATTTCATTGCATATTTTAAATATTTGTGTCTACGTTTGATCTGTGCTCAAATTACTCGTATCCGTTTGTATGGTATTTTTATTTAAAAAAGTCGAAAGTGGAATTACTTATGTTTTTTTTTAGATGTCAGCGGTACAACAATAAAGATTATAAGAATATAACTTGTAAACTGTGTAAAGACGAATTAAAGATTGTTTCTCCAGATTCCACTGTGTTCTCAATCATCCAACATATATATATATACATAAACCTTCCTCATGAATCACTTTATCTATTAGTGAAAACCGCATGAAAATCCGATCAGTAGTTTTTGAGTTTATCGCGAACAGACAGACAGACGTGGCAGAGAAATATGTTTATATGTATTGATTCAGAGGAATTCGTTGAATTTTATTGTTAGTTACGAGGGGTCATTACTTGGGGACACTAGGCTTAAAGCATCACTGAACGAAAGAGTGCAGTCTCAAAAAGTACTCAGACCTACTTGAAAGCCACTATTAAAGGTACAACTTCACTTCAAACTGCGGTATTCTCTGCGATTTATTCTGTACCTCGTTAAATTATTTTACTATATTTAGAACGTCGAATAGTATGCTATATAGATCTTTCTATAAAAGGTGAAATAGTGGTAATAATAATCGTAATTTTATACCGTTTGATATACATAGTAGCATGGTGTTAGTATATTTTGTAGTGTTCGTAGTGGAAGCTTTCATCTTCAAGTCAGAAATAGAAGTGATAGAAACAAATAATACTAGAAATAATAACACTAATTTATATGTATAATACTACAGCCTGTATGACGTATTAAAAATTAAGAATCAAGTATAAGGCAGCTGTATTAACTACAAATATTAATCAATGTTTTTACAGACTCTATGACGATAATATAGAAAATTTAAGAAAATTCTAATTCTGCTATTTAATAATCGACACAACATAAAAGATATTATTTAAATTTTATTTTATGTTATGATCATTTTTTTTTCGTAATTTCTCACAAAATAATATACAGGCTGAATGTTTAGACAGTAGCAATATTTATGGAGGACACTCCGCACTCGATTCTCACTCTAAGTCAATTAAAAAATAGATGCTTAGTATTTAACCTACTTATCTAGAAGAATACAAAAATTAAACGCAAACCTCTACTCGTCTATGTGTTAAAACACAGTGACAATAACAATTTGGTGATTTCACTTTCATTTGAAAGTGAACGTAGGAACGGCATGAACAAAACAAAAGGGTTTGCTGTGCGTTTTATTATCGAAGGTTATTAACTCTGGGTCGCCTCTTACAGCTTTCGGCGCCGGTCATTGCACCTAGGTTTATTACGATTGTTTTTATACTTTTGAAAGTCTTAGAACAAACTTTAACTTTGGTTCTTTTTGTCGTTTATTAGTATTTGTTTTGATATTATTGTAATCTAATCTAATAATAATAATTATAAGCAATAATAATAATCTAATAAAAATAATAATAATCTAATAATCTGTAATTAAATCTAATGTAATAAAAATGTATAAGTGACTAACCTAATACCTGGTATAATGTTATTTTTATTTCTCCTCTATGTATTTTAATATCTTTTTCCGTTTGAGAAAATAATTTCGTGAGTTATTACACAGCTTAGTTAATAACTACCAATATTTCATAATAGATGACGTATTCGTAGTTCCATTTTGTGAACCTCAGGAGCGAAGATCTATTCTGGCGGACGGAGGAGACGACCGGTGTGTACACGGTTGTCTCTTAACAAGATGGGGCCCGGCGGCGGCGTTTTTGCTGCTGGGCTAACCGCTGGGGTGGCACGATGAAGTCTATAGAGATCTCGTGCCGCCCCAACAATAGCGGAAGACGTACACCGTGGGGTTTTATTCCGTGCGAGTCCGACATAACCCAACCTCTCCCCCGAGAAGGTGGTGTATCCATAAGGGACTTCCCTACGCTAAAAAAAAAGGTGCGAAGATCTGTAGGAAAAGTTAATGTAGGGGTAAAAAAAATGCAGTTACTACGAAGACATCCTAATATATCCATCTCATTTACTCTTTAATATAATTAAGTTACTGTGAGTTTCACTGTATTCCATCTTTGAACGTGCATTAATATATAAAGAAAGCCTTCAAAGCAACAGCAACAATACCCTCAGTTACGAGAGGCCAAAGAAAGTTATAAATATTTTATTCATTCACACGTCACTTTGTGTGACGGATAGAAAACTTTACCCACGGTAACTTTCCATTGACTGATCGACTTTAGAAGTTCTACTGAATAGTGTACGAGTAACCTTTAGATCTTGTGTTTTGTAACTAGAAAATATTTTATTCCGTTTTGTATAAGATTCAATTTACTTAAGTATGAAAAATGCATTGACAAAATGCCAATTTTCATGAAACTTAATATAAAGATGTCTGCTCGAATAAGCACAAAGGGGATGTAAGAAGAATCCCATTATAGAATAATATATATAAATGACTATAATACTTGTGACAAATTGCGTTCGTGAGCTATTATTTTACTTCATACATTAAAAAAAATATATGCAGAATATATATATATATATATATATATATATATATAGCAGTTAGGTATATCGAGTTTATATTCAAAGATATTATAAAATAATCTTTGTTTTACTAATCAATCGACTAATAATAATAATATTAGGAATAATAGCATTCCTAACACAATTTTTGCAATGCTAATTATAGTATTTGCAATGCTAATTAATTATGCTAACGGAAATTATTATTACTACAGCTAGAGTTCGATTTCAAACCGTATTTCTTCGACCTCTGAAGATTTAGCCTGGTAAATAAATAATTCCTTCAAAACAATCAATTGACTTATTGATCAATAGCTATATTTATAATACTAACTATAATATATATATATTAAATTTTTGAAAAACTGTTTTCTCTCGAGTTCTTGACTCGGTTTCTTTCCTAACTCCCGCCCTGAATCCTTCAGGGAAGAGGAGGTTCGGTTTCCCTTGAATTTATGAACACGGTGTCTCCTAAAACTTTACTAATTATTGTGCATGTGTGTATGGCTGCTTGTTTTTGTAGTATGTGTATGTTTATGTTTGCTTCTAATTTGTCTATGTATCTATGTATGCTTTTTGCTACTACGCCTGTTGTGCCTATTACTATGGGGATGGTTTCTGCGTGTGTATTCCAGAGTCGGGTTAGTTCTACTTTTAAGGGGTGATATTTACTAAGCTTTTCTATTTCTTTTGGTCCTATATTGTAGTCAGATGGTACGGTTATGTCTATTAGGTAGGTTTTATTTACTGTCTTATTTATGTATATTATGTCTGGTCTATTGTGTGTTATTGTAACGTCCGTCTGTACTGGTATCTCCCACATTAGTTTCGCGGAGCTGTTTTCTTTTATCTGAGGTTGAGTCAAATTCACCTTCCACCATAGCTGACCTATTTCAAAATTGTGTTTTCTTGCTAGTGCCCACCAAATGTACTTTACTATGTTATTATGTCTGTTCACATAGTAGGTGCCGGCCAGCTTTTCACATCCCGAGATTATGTGCTGTATGGTCTCGTCTTTCGCTAAGCATAATCGACACCTACCATCGACAGATTTCTTTAGAATATCCCTTTCTATTTGTCTTGTAATTACTGCCTGATCTTGTATTGCGAACACCGAAGATTCTAATGTGGGGGACACGATTTGTTTCTTAAGCCAACGGAATGAATACTCTCGATCTATATATATTATATATTATACTATATATTATACTTATATTATACTAATATAATAATATACTACTAAATACATAATACTAACTATAATTATATATCGTACATAAATGTTGCAATACTAATTATAATATTTGCAATGCCAATTATGGCGATCGAAAGTATTTGCATTGCTAATTATGCTAATCGAAATTATTGTTCTTGTAGTAAGAGTTCTGTAGTTCTTCAATCTCCGAATATCCAAACTAACCTCACTTATGAAGTAATCTTCATATTTTGATAAGTAAATCGAGTGACGTATTTTATTTATAGTAAGTACAAAAGAAAATTTGCAATTCTAATTACTGCTAAATCATTCGCAATACTAAATATTGTAATCGGATTTGATATTCTTTTAGCAAGAGTTCGATTTAAAATTGTAATTCCGGTATCACGGAAATGCTACCCCAGTAAAGTATTCTTATGAGTAGTTAAAACTATCTATTCGCAGAGTCCGTATGTTCAGAACAACAGACATAATAGAACGCCCTTCTTTACGTCATCCAGTACGAATCTATTTGGAGTGAAGCCAATCGCTGGCAACTCTAGATAAGCAATTGGTTACCCCGAACGCTTTCTCAAGACAATTGCCTTCGATATTTTTGAGAAATGAAATAAATTGTCTTGCTAGAAAGCCATTCAAACGTTTTTCTGTGTTTTTATGCGAATAAATTGTTAAGGGGCGCGTGTACGGTTATTTTATGTTCGTTGTAACTTGGAAATACTGTTTTCTTTACCGGAATAAATGTTATGGTCCTTAAAGAATATTCCCGTGTAATAAAACGTTAACGAGATTGTTAATAATAGGTATATGGGGATCTTATTTGCCAAATCCTAACCGTATCAGAACGAACAAATATATTTGACTTTTGTAGCTTTTGAAACTATATCCTTTACATTTTAGTTAGCTATTAGATCCATTAATTGATTCGGATTGATGTATATGAATATTAGCTATATTTGCGGCATTCCTTTATTTTGCATTCCTTACACTATTATCGATAAAAATTATAGACTATAATGAATGAGTGGTATATAATTTGCATGTACGAAGTTTTAGAAAGATCAGTTAATTTTTTAAAGCTATGTGGAAATATGCAAACATACAGACTGAGAAACAAATTTTATAGAGTCATACGTCTGATCAGTGGCTTTTATAATATGCTAGATAGATATCTATTACGAAGATGATAAAAGTAAATGTACAGAAAAAATACATTATTTACAGAAATTATTTATATAGACCATATTAACTATTTCAGTCTTAATATATAGTAATTAAATTCATTTTAAGTATATTTTGGAATTCACGTGTATTTCAATAACTGGAATTAAATTATTAATGTCGTTCCTTGTATTTTACGGAAAATGTGAATAGTTAACTTGTAGTATTTCTCGGGAAAATGTGCTGGCTTTTAAATAATCAAGAACGCGATTCTCTTCTAACTTAAACCTATATGTATATGTACATATATGTATTTTTCTTTTTACAAAATTCTCGGCTGCGAATAGATCTTTTTTTTTAAATTTATTTATTTGGAAATTCTTAAATGAGATTGTGTATTTGTGAATGTACGTATATTATCTCTGAATTTCCACATATATAACAGCGTTATGACATCTTATTTAATTGAGAATCTGTAGCTACAAAATGAATATTATTAACCTTTATCAAATTTATATTAATTTTTAAATAATTGAGAATCACCTCCCGCCCTCCTAATTAAATTAGTTCGAGAGAACGGAACAACAGCTTGTGCATCTTGCGTGATTATTCGATAGCTAATGAGCTGTAAACTAGTTGATTGGTCTTCCAGGTAACAGCCCAAGCCGAGGTGTGCGTGCACCCTTATGTATGTTACCTAAAACCCAAATCGGTTGTGTGCTTTAAGTGCCAACCTTAGTAGTCCGGTGAAGCTGTGAAGACCCTGCCGAGTCAATAGCGTAGTCAGTTCGAGGAAAAAAAAAAACTAGTTGATTGGCTATAGATATGCACTAAGGACTGAATTTGATTTGATTACGACGAACATGTGTCTGAGTTGGTAATTTTTCCAAGCTCTTTGTAAATTTTCATCCACATCTTTGTATAATCTAGCTTTTCTAGCACTTCATTGGGCGGTAAACATTTATAAAAACAACTTTTTGTGACTTAAATATAAAAGTTAGACATATGATGTCGGTGACTTTTTTGTAGGCATTATCATGCTCTACAACTTTTCTCTGGAACTCAATCATATATCTCTCATCGGTAAGGCAGCGTTCGTAAGAAATGCTTTCATTCGATCGTTTGTTCTCCGACTTACTTTGCAAATCCGACTTCCGTAAAAAAGTCTTTTCAGTTTTCGAGTTAATGTATAGCATATGACACTCACAAATAACGTGGCTTTCTATTGGTAAAAGAATTTTAAAAATTGATTTAGTAGATCCTGATATTACTTCCTACAACGTCACAAACTTTACCTCTTTATAATATTAGTATAGATATAATTTTTATATCCGTGTTTATGTGACTGAACTCCTCCTAGACGGCTAGACCGATTTTGTTGAATTTTTTTGTATCTATTCCAGTGAATTTGAGAATAGGTTACATTCACAATTGGGCCAGGTAGGTAGTGCTGCTGTTGAATTTTAGGATTTTTTTATTATCAAGGCAAGACAACGTCCTCCGGGTCCGCTGGTAGCTTAATAATTAGTTAATCTAAATTAGCTATCAGTACGTAATCCACGAATTAGAGGATTGAGAAGGTTACATTTCTAAAATAAAATATTGGCACCATCCCTCAGTAGTTTCACTGGTGTAGAATATTTAAAATTTTAAATGACCGTCGGTAACCGACGGTTCCGTAGAAAGCACAACTGTTGTGTAGAGATCCGACAACGTATCTGAGTTACGTGGCGTGGTACCACGCGGGGATAAGTATTTGCAGTTCGACTCTTGTCGGTTATGATCGGCTCTTATCCTACAGCTAATTGGTTTTCGTCCACTCATACCCTGCCTATTTACTAGACGCTTCACTGTTACGTCAGTTAGCTTAATTTATTTAACTACACTTGCTCCAATCTTAAGATTTGTAGCGTAGATGAATCACTAAAGATCAAGATAATGAATTCAGTATCCTAACTCTGCCCTATTAACATATTCTTACGTTCATAAGCACTCCTTTTACTTTAACTAATATTATAAATGTGTACGTTTGTTTGTTTATTTTTACTCTCTCTTGTCTTAACTATTCAACCGATCGTCATGAAATTCTGTATACTAATGTTATGAAGCTGAATAGTTTGTTTGCTTGAACGCACTTAACTCAAGAACTACTGGTCCGATTTGAATGATTTTGAAAAGATTTCAGTGTTACATACCTCATTTATCAAGGAAGGCTATTATAAAATATAATCATGCTAAGACGTTAGCGCAAAGTAACTATTCCACGAGGATGAAGTCGCGGGCAGAAGTTAGTAATTCATAACAGTTTAGAAATGAATTTACCTTTAAAAATGTACTGTTTCTATCTATATAGATATAAAAATATAGTTTATTTACTACACTAGCACGTGCAAAGCTACGTACAAAAGCAGGTAGTCTATAAAATTTCAACAGAATTCGTCAATACGAGTACTTTTAAAGATTAATACGTTTAAATAAACAAACAATCCACACAACTTCAATATCTATAGATTTCAAAGTGGATCATAAAATTACTGGTAAACCTGGGCTTTGTTTTTTTTTTTCTATTACTTGTATATACTACGTATGATTCTCAAAGTTTAATTTAAAATTTAGTATTATATAAGTTTCATTATAGACAAAGAGTTTAAATTAAATGGATTTCATTATCAATTTTAATTAATAAACTTTTGTGTTGCGACTTGAAACTTGGATGTAGACAAGTTAAAATTCAGATTTAGATTCTATATAAATTAATATGTCTCATCTTTTAAAAATCATTCAAGAGTTGAATGTTGAGTGTCTTTTGTATATACATTTGATATGTCTATATATGTAAAATAATATAAGTCTGTCATTGTGCGCTAAAAAAAGCTACTGGATAGATTTAGATTTCTTTTTTAACTTCTTAGAGAGTAATCTAAAAAAGATTACCACGATACCTTAATTTAATAAAAAAAGTTATACATTCAGGAAACTATAATTTTTATGGACACTACGCTTTTAGTGATGTGTGAAGCGGTGTGGTGCGCGTACTCAAGGGAGGGGCAGTAAACAGATATCATTATTTAAAAAAAATTGTCAGTTAATTGTTTTAATGGCTTTTTCTCTGTAAAAAGGACATGGGGTATAGTGTACCTCTTATTCAGAAGAAAACACTGTTTATATACTCTGAAGCGAGCAAAACCGCGGGAAGAAGCTGTAAATAAAAAAAAAAAGAACCAATACAATAGAGTAATTGATATGATTCTACTTATTCTATAAAGGTTATAACACTGCAAATACGTAGTCGACTTTTCTTACCCCGATAACCGTATGGAAAATTCTTACCGTACCCAAAATGTTCGGCATCACTTTTTCATAGTAAAACAGAACGTAAATATTTGCATAATGGCATTGTGTTCCGAGTTCCAATCATTTTATGACTACGCCCGCATTGTAAACCTTTGTTTGTGTTAGTATGGAATATAAAGAATAATTTGGGGAACAATACGCGGGGACAAAACGCCGCGTCGCTCGTACCTAAGGACACCAATAAAGGTTTATCACAATTTTGCTCTGGAATATGCATACACGTTGGATAAAAATGGATTGCATTCACACCGTAGTGTAATTTTAAAAATGATATTTTTAATAAACTAATTTTATTTACACAATTTACACAAGTTTTATCCCACAATGATATTAAATAAAGCCCGTAGATTCGATTTCGATTTTCATTCAATTGATGATCTTTATTTTTATATCTGGTTGTTTCTTTTGTATATATAATAATATCATTACATAATATAAAACAAAGTCCCCTACCGCGTCTGTCTGTCTGTTTGTTCGCGATAAACTCAGAAATGATAGGACGGATTTTCATGCGATTTTCAGCAGTATATAAAGTGATTCACGGGGAAGGTTTTAGTATATCATTTGTCAAGGATTTTTTTATACTCAGGGCGGGACCACGTCTGCCAGGCCCGCTAGTATATATAATATATTATAATAATGGTATATATTTTGTTGGTGATTTAAAAGTGATGCTTTATTCGGCATTAAATGTGTGATATATATTTTTATATTTTATCATTACGCATTATAAAACAAAACTCTCTGCTTCGTCTATCTGTCTGTCTGTCAGTTCTCGATAAACTCAAAAACTACTGTACGGATTTTCATACGGTTTTCACGAGTAGATAAATTGATTCATGAGGAAGGTTCAGGTATATAATTTTAAGGGTTTTTTTTTAATTATCGAGACCGAGCGAGACCATGTATATACATAATTAAAGAATTTTTTTCATATCCTATATACAACACTAATTCTAATGTTGTAAATTACAGCGTTCGAAAACGAAATGTAATTTTAGCAGAATATTTGCTCTTTTCGAACATCACGGTATTATAGCTACCCTGTGTGTAAAAATCCAAACAATCGCATACATTATTGTGAACGCAGAACTCCAAACTAAAACTTTAGATAGTGGTGTGGTACCGGCGCCATATGAATAAATAAAATATGCAAATACAGTTTTACAGACGGCCATTTCATTATAGAGTAAGTGTAGTATGTATTATCTATACTAATACTAACAATAATAATAATAATAATATTATAAAGAGGTAAAGTTTGTGACGTTGTGAATTTGTGAGTTTGTGATGTTGGAAGAGGTAATCTCAGGAACTACTAGTCCGATTTGAATAATTCTTTCAGTGTTATATAGCTCATTTATCGAGAATAGTTATAGGCTATATATCATCACGCTAAGGCCAATAGGAGCGGAGCAACAATGAAAAATGTTTTAAAATTGGGGTATTTTTTCCTTTTGAGAGCTTCCGCTGCGTCTTAGCCCAAAATAACTATTCCACGCGTACGAAGTCGCGGGCAGAAGCTATTAACTAATTATATTATCTATACTAATATTATAAAGAGTTAAAGTTTGTGACGTTGTGTGTGTAAGGGGTAATCTCAGGAACTACTAAACCGATTTTAAAATTCTTTTACCAATATAAAGCCACGTTATCTATGAGTGTCATAGGCTGCATGTCATTACGCTAAGACCAATAGGAGCGGAGCAACAATGAAAAATGTTTTAAAATCGGGGTATTTTTTCCTTTTGAGAGCTTCCACTGCGTCGTAGCCCAAAATAATTATTACACGCGTGCGTAGTCGCGGGCAGAAGCTATTAACTAATTATATTATCTATACTAATATTATAAAGAGGTAAAGTTTGTGAGGTTGTAGGGGGTAATATCTGGGAAGTCGGAGAAAAATGGTCGAACGAAAACGTTTCTTACGAACGCTACCTTAATTATGAGATATATATGATTGAGTTCTAGAGAAAAGTTGTAGCTTGATAATGCCTATTACCGCCCAACGAAGTGGGCACGGGTCGGCTAGTCCTAAGTAAAATTATAAATGCAAAAGTTTGTTTATCATACATTCGCGCCGTAACTACTGAACCTATTGTAATTATTTAATATGGCCTTTATAATATTTTTGTAAGCTAAAATGATATTCAAATGGTTTAAACCTCCACTTCCGGTACACGACCGGAACATTAACACTAGCGCCACCCTATTAAAGAGTTCGGCCTATAAAATGCAAGACGTCGTTATTCGGACATTCATGTAGTCCAGTGAAGCTGTAAAGCCAGGTAAACAGCGTAGACAGTTCGAAAAAAATAAAATCGGACATTCAGTTCTATGTCGAAATTATTGTAGGGCGAAGCTCTGCTCGGACAAATAGTCACAGGGCTCACAGAGTGTTAATTGGATTTCCTGACAGACCGACTATATTTTTGTTTATTACACTATCATCATTGTAAACGCTGGTTGTAATTGTGATAAAAAAGGTTTGATAATTCGTCGTGATGCCTTTCTGGTGATCGCTAAGAATGCACAACGGTCGGAAAGATATGGGAAAAAAATAGGACTCGCCTTTCGGCTGTTATCACGGTCGTAGGAGGCCTCCTCTTGTTTCACTGACACTTCGGTTCGCACGTTTCACTTCTACTCTCTAATTATATTAATGAACGTTTATAATGTAATTTATTATTAATAGTCGATCACAGAGATGTGCGCCGTATTCATTATGTATACGGACTGACTTAAGCACCGGCGAGGGGGTTGGGGGGAGGAAATATGACACTTGATGGATTTAAAGAAGGACGGATAATACCGTTGTGCATTGCAATGCTTCTTAACCATTTTAGCCTAAACAATCATAACATTTTGCATAAAGGTTGTCAGGTATATAGAGAGAAGAACATAATGAAAATGAATAGCTTTAATGAAAGATAGCTTTCATACAGAAAAAAATACTGCCTTCGAGGAATCTGTCAAACGTAATGCGAGCGAAAACTAGTGATAATTAAACGACTGATATATTTATACTTGTTGGTGTACTTGTACTAAACTTATAATACTTATTTAGCACTCGGTAACAGCTTAATTATAATGGTCGTTACACAAACGACAGTCATGTTTTTTTTTATTGTAGCTCGGCAAAATGACTGCACTATGCCTGATGGTAAGCACATTACAATCCAAACATAATGGCGAACACCGAGTGACACTCTATCCATTGCCGGTCGCCGCTGTCATGCGGACTGTGAAAAGCTGGATATGGACAGGCTGATCCCGAAACGCGACCCGCAGAAGCAAATCACTACGACGGGCTTTTTCGCCATATACATGGTGGTTGCGGCCCAGTCAAGCTGTAAAACCCTACCACCCCGCTTTCGCCACTACCTCGTTCGTTATTCAGCAGGGTGCACCACATGCAGGTGAGGTTGGCTTGGGTGTGTCGAGTCTTATGGTGTTATTCGACACCCTTTACACCCCAAAATGTACGGCGATTGAACCTACGTCCTCTCGGTTGTAATATTAGGTCTTACTGCCACTCCACTACGATAGCTACCTAATTTATAGTTATTACGAAGAGGTAAACTTTGTCTGTTTGTTAAGAGACTATTTCTACTATTGATGATTCTATTATGAGATTTTCTTTAATTTGTAGAACTTTCCTACGTTCGGCATGTTTTTGTTTGTAAGTTTTTCTAATTGATCCTAATCTCACCTGATGTGAAATGACTATATGGTTGAAGGTGGCAAACACGCTAAGCGTAGAGAAAACGGTCCATAAAAATGTATAAATATAGGAATAAATAAAATTGAGCATCGATCACGATGAAAATAACCACAATATTTTGCTTGTTGTTATGAAGTTTAATATTATAAAAGTAGCTTTTACCCGTGACTTCGCTCGACTTAATGTAGATTAATTTGACAGCCCTCAGTACGTATCAAACGCAAAACTATACAGCATAAAAAAATATTGACGTCTAACATAATATATATGCACACTTAATACATATTTACACGATAGTGTAACAAGTATTTCGTTGTAATACAGTAGATGTCCCCATTGTTCTTTGGGTACAATTCACAAACGGGGCCCTCACAAAAAAGGCACCGATTTGATGGAAAAAGTCTCTGCAATAAGAAGATGAGAGCGCCCTCTGGAGACCTCACCTGAGAGGTCTAACTTACGGCGGGCGGGGATTACTTTTCGATCTATAAGAAAAATTAAAATTGGAACTAGTTATTTCTTTTTTTATTCCAAACAAGGTACTAACTTATTCATAAATTTATTGGCCCATGATTTATTGGCGAATTAAATAAGAACGGAAAATCACATAATTCTATATTTTCTCTTAGGTACCGTGATATCGTAAGAATATTTTGAAAGGTTGAGACTTCCTTGTTAAGTTTTCCTTCATCTTAGTTGATTATAGCCGTTTTTTTAATTTATATTAGTAAGTACCTAAGTAACTACCGGGTCTGGAAGACGTTGTCCCGCCTTAATAATAAAAAAAACATTGACAAATTATATACCTAAACCTTCCTCATGAATTACTTTATCTACTGGTGAAAACTGCATGAAAATCTGTTCAGTAGTTTTTGATTATATTAATATATATTTAAAATATGTAGTGATAAGCGAATTTCAAAAAAATAATTGCTATGCGCTGGGATTCGAACTTGCGAACTTCGAACATAATGGTTACATATATAAAACCTCCTAAATGGCTGGATTGATTACGATCACTTTGTATATTTTACTGGGTCTCTGGGTGGTTTTGATTAATAATTGGAATCGATAGATGATGCTGCGATCTGATTCAAGGATTATTGTATGTTGTTCCACATTACGCACTTTGACGTAATAATATATAAATGTTATAAATAGCTTATTTTATTTATTTCATAAATAATTTTCTTTTAACTAATATATTACAAAAATTATAACAAATTTAACGTTATATAAAGTAAATTTTCTTAACGAGGAACTGGACTAAATATTATTTATAAATTGAAACTGTTTTTAAAATATCTGTATGTAAAGGAACGTTTTTGAATGATGTGTCAAACTGAACTAAAGCTATTTAAAGAGTAAAACTCGTGTTATACACGTGTTCATTTTTGGTTTTCGTAATAAGACCGTTGATCTTTAATGATAACTTTCACATACTTACCAGGAGTTAATTCTAACTTAAACGTGACTTATTAAAAGCCTAATAAATAATAAAAAACTGGTTGTCTGTAAAGTCGGTTTACGGACGATAATTTTACATGGTAATATTCGGACGCATCGGCCGATGGAGTGGAAGAGAGATAGATGTGTCACAAGCTGAACGCTTAGGCCGATCGCGACTCTGTGTCGCTTGGTCAGCGCTCTCGTTTGCACACTTGGCTCAGGCGGAACGTGACAATGAGTCATGCATTTCCATGCGTGCAGCCGGCGTTCATAGATTTAGAAGACGTTGTCACGTCAAAAAAGTCGAGGTAGACATAAGAACTGCCAACATTTTATTTCAAATTTCAAATCGATTTTGAATTCAGTCCAAATTTCTTAAATTTCATACTTTGTAAATTGTCATTATTAACATTACTCTAGTTTCACATCTATTGACACTCCGAATAATAATTACATTTTTATAGAGTTTATTAAAAAAAAAAAAACAAATATATGATGGATCGGACAAGCTCAATACAAAATATTAATATTAACTGTACGATGCAATACGTCACGAGCATATCGAAGTTATCGGTGGCGTTTGGTGACTTGACATCACAAGAGTTTACCCATCCAAAAATTTAAACACGCATATGGTACAATCGAATATATACAATGTCTGGCACAAGCGCAATATGTCTCGAGCATGTCGAGGTCATCAGTGACATGAACCCATAAGTTTTCCCGTACCAAATATATATACATATGTTTTTAATTGCTCCACATGCTTGAAGAAGTTCACATTTCATAAAAGTGAAACTGGACGAACGCGGACAGAAGCTTGGTGCATACATTTATTCCTTTAAAACATATTAAATCGCTAACACCTAGCCCAAACCTTAGGGACGTTACCTTGATTTCTGTCGGGCCCAAGCGACCACTCAAGCTGACTCCCAAATCAGAAAAAGACAAAAACGAAACACAACAACTACGTAACAACATTGTTGTCCTTATCATCGTGTTTTATGTAACGTTTGGGGTTTTCCTGTATATTTTTTTTTCCTCTTCAATAAATAAACACCCTAATTCATATATGAAGTTATGTTTTACGGCGACAAAATACTGACGCCGATATGTGTGTCTGTTGTAAAAATGTAGGAAGATTTTTGTTAGTCACAGAAGTGATTGTAAGTAAGTTTTTCTTCCTTATAGTTTTATCGTAAATGGGCCATCTATATAGGTGACCTGTCTTCTATACATATAATAAAAATCTAACGTGTCTTTTTAAATTTTTGTGAAAAAAATTGTTGTTAGTTTCAATCATTTTTAGAAATGTCTGTCTATTGAAACATGCATCACTGCTAAAGTACTATGTTCACGACAAAACCTCGCCAATCTATACTAATATTATAAAGAGGTAGAGTTTGTGAGTTTGTGACGTTGCAAGGGGTAATCTCAGGAACTACTCGTCCGATTTGGAAAATTATTTCAGTGTTATATAGATCATTTATCAGGGAAGGTTATATATAGGCTATATATCATCACGCTAAGACCCATAGGAGCGGAGCAGCAATGAAGAATGTTGCAAAATCGGGGTATTTTGTCCTTTTCAGAGCTTCCACTGCGTTTTAGCGTAAAATAATCATTCCACGCTTACGTATTACTGCCCAACGAAGTGGGCACGGGTCGGCTAATGGAATCATAAAGTATATCCTTGAGTTACATATAGTACTCGTGTAATTAAAATCGGTTCTCTCTATCAAAAGTTATTGTAAATTTAGACGTGAGTTAAGTACAAGAAAGAAGTAGATAAGTAAATAGAGGACTGAATACATTAAGATGATTTTTTTTTAAATATCATAGAAGGCAAACGAACAGGTGGGTCACATGATGTTAAGTGATCATCACCGCCCATAAACACTTGTAACACCAGGAGAGTCGTAAGTGCGTTGCCATGCTGTTTTTGGGGGATTGAGGAGTGGGGAAGGGGGTAGAGGGAGGGGAGGTGGGTATCCGGCGCTCTGACTGACCAAACCAAACACAACAATGCAAGCACTGTTACTTCACATCGGTTTTCTGTGAGAGGGTGGTAGTACCCCGGGCTAGCTAACCCATTCATGCTGAAACCAGTAGTAGTTTCAGCGAGGGTCTACCACCTACAAGAGATTTTATTAATAACTATTTTCTTAAATAAGGTTTCACAAGTAAACAAAGTTACTAAACAAGTAAAATGAACACAGGTATTAGTAATTTTAATCGCAGCAGCCTCACGCACGCTTTAAACGTTGGGATATGCTAAATTAAGATTATAATTGGTAAGTAAATTAAATCTAAATTACAGTGTTTTTGAACCGATGGCGTAGTCCGGTAAAGCTGTTAAGACCTTGCTAGGTCAATAGCGTAGTCAGTTCGAAAAAAAAGAAAAAAAGTGGTTTAGTTGATAGAGTATTTGATCACTGCGTCGATGAACGTAGGTTCGAATCCTTGTGACTGAGACGGAGAATCGGTGAAGGAAAGCATCGTGCTGACACCATAGCATCTTGGTAGGGCACTTTCAATGTTATCACCCATGTACCAACTACCACCCTCTAGTTGAAAATCTATCACCAAACGCCTGTTGGAATGTTTCGGTAGTAGCACTTAAGAGCCAGCCAGTCTAGGCTTAGCCTGTTTACCATTTAATCAGATCATACCATCATTTAACATCAGATGATAGCGATCAAACATTAAAGCCTTTAAAATATATAATGAAAGTGGAATATTTCACATTTTTTAGGATCAACATACCTAGTAAGAATTGACAGCAAATGAAATGGAACTTGTTATATTATATATATTTCAATCAATCTCGTCCCTACTAACTTGGTGTGCAATCTAAACATTCTTTGCTACATATTCATGACTGATTATCATTTCTGCGTAATCTGTAGTTAAATAATGATGATTTGATTGTGAATATGATTTGTAACAAAACCGACCTAACGAGCAATATATTTATCGGAACTCAGCTCTGGTAAGCACTTTTAGATTTATCTCTTTTAATCGTAGTTTCATATACGAAATCCAGTGTTTGTTTATTATAATCAAAAATGCTATAGGATTCCAGTTCATCGGTCAAGATTATAAATGGGTCTCCAGCACTGGCTTTGCTAGTGAGTCACATCGATACATTCTATATTTCTACAAAATTACACATACCTTAAAGTATTATCTGTAATCTTTTTATAGCTCGGTTATTAATACCATCATTTGAATTCTGAATACGTTTTTAACTGAAGAAATTATTAATCTAGAATAAACTACAGGGTTGGTATCATTGCTCTCATAAACATTACAGAATATATTCAAGTTTATGTAAATTATAACATTTCCATATACTTGTTCAAATTTAAGGCAGTTCACGAGAGGCTGTGAAGGAAATTTTAATTGGTCCAAAGTCGGCAAGTTTTAACGAGGTGAAGAGTCATTTTATAATCCGCCGGGTTTTACAGGAGGTTTTATTACTCTTAGAGTTTCGGGATGCTGGGTTGACACTTTTTGATGTACTACTCAGGGGAGTTTATAAAGTTACTTGTTTGTGAGAATCTACTTTATTTTCTTGCTTAATAGTCATAGTCACACATTAAAGAGATTTATTAGGGTAAGAGATCAAATGATCTTATGGACTACAACTGCAATATTTACCTAATAAATGTGTATTAAATTATTGACATCTGAGGATGGTAGAACCACGCTGTAGATACTACTAGTTTCAGCATGAATGGGTCGGTTCGCCCGGGGTAGTACCACCCTCTCACAGAACACCAACGTGAAGTAACAATGCTTGCATTGTTGCGTTTCGTTTGGTCAGTGAGAGCGCCGGAGGCCCACCTCCTTTTCCCCTTTCCCTTCCCCTACCCCTCTCCCATACACAGGCTAGCACTTGCGACTCCCCTGGTTTTGCTACTGTCTATGGACGGTGGTGATCAATTAACATCAGGTGACCCACACGTTCGTTTGCCTCCTTTTGACATAAAAAAAATGAAAATTCAACTTTAATAGAAGTAGGAACAATTTAAACAAATATTTGAAAAATCACCAATAATAATAATATAGTTTTTTTTTTAATACAGAATTACAATAAGAAAACGTTATTTAATGTAAAAGACCTGATGAATCGGTGGATATTTTCAACAACTTTAATAATAGAATATACCATCTCATATAAACATATCCTACACAATACTTTTGTTTACGTTTGGTAATAAAATGAAAAAGTTGAAGGACTCACTGTAATTACTGTAATGTTGTGGCAAAGTAAACATCAGAACTAAGTGAATTGCACCAATAACGTTGAAATCTGGAATCTGTTCCATTTCCCTGATTAAAGTAACTTTTCCCAATGCCTATAAACTCCAATATTTAGTTGTGCTCCTTTTATAAAATGTAACTTTACGGTTCAACAGAAAAGAAGGGGTGTTGCAAAAAGCTATAAACTTTAAATGTGACGTTCAAAGGAAAAGGTCGTAAAGTTTTTACGTCGAGAACCTGTAGCTTCCAGTCTAGTTGAAGATATTTCAGAACTTTGAATATTACAAACGAAGTGGGTAGTTCAAAGTTCTCCATAGTCTGATTAATTAAATTATTATTATATAAGACTTCTTGGATAGGAAACTAATAATACTAGTAATTGAATTGAAAATAATGATTGGTTTAAAACATATTCACTTTTATTAATCTTTTGTTGTGGTTTTTGGTGGGATTTTAATGGTTTTTATTTACTATTCAAAATAGTTGCTCAACTTTATACCATAGCATAATTGATTCATATTGCTTAATTTCTTCTTTTTTATACCATAGGAGGCAAATGTACAGGCATGTCACCTGATGTTAAGTGATCACCGCCATAGACACTAGCAACACCAGGGCTGTCTCAAGTCGGTTGCCAGCCTGTGTTTGCAGGGGTGGGGGTGGGCTGGGGAGAGAAGGGGGCCTCCGGCGCTCTCACAGAACGAACGAAACGCAAGAATGTCAGCACTGTTACTTCACGTCGGTTTTCTGTGGTTCGGGTGATACTACCTCGGGCAAGCCGACCCATTCATACTGAGACCAGTAATAGCTTCAACGTGACTCTACCACCTACAATATATTTTCGCTATTATCTAAAACTGCATTGGAAAGTATAACACGGATTATGAATTATCAGATATAATTAAATTTTTCTGGAGCATTTTAACAAAGGAGCCAATTTTTAGAACACCGAGATCATTACAATACGAACATTTGGGAAAGATATAATAATCCACTTAATAATTAATACCAGGAATAATGAATAGTGAAAACTATTTAGTAACACTGAAAAATTAAGAAGAATCGTAACTGGGTAACTAGAATAAAATCTTATATAATTTATTTCGTGCTACAGTTTCAATAGTTCTTATTGTTGACGTAAATATGTATATCTTTTAATATTTAGAGCTCTTTATTTATCTTCCTAATGCAAGACTTAAAAAAAAAACTTGTTCACATATTAACATACAAGTAAAGTCTTTCTAAAAATAGTTCGAGTGGAGTCTTTAATTTTTCATCGAACCTTTTAGCAAACCCTCTTAAGAATTTATAAGGATAGCAAAAACTTCAGCTTTGTTTACTTGTGTGAAATATTTAATACATTTGCTCGAGTGCGAGTTTCGATGCATTGTTGTAAAAGTAATTTTATTAAAGTTCATACGATAAAAATATACTTCATTATGTGTTCGGACAAATTTTACCAACATCTCATTTTGCTAATCGCTCAATAAGAGAAAGATATAACAAAACGAATGTTTAATAGTATTTTGTAATGGAACCATACTATGCTGTGATATGTAATAAGTTGTCCGGTGAAGCTGTTAAGGCCTTATCTAGGCCAATAGCGTAGTCAGTTTGAAAAAAAAACTGTGATATGGTATTTATACCATTTTTACCACCACAGAGATGAAAACCTGTTAGTAAATACTAATGTGTGTTCTGGTAGCAGAAATTTAGATGCAGACCTTCTAGGCTTAGTATGTTATTCTTTACAGCAGTATCGTCATTGACCACCGAATAAAATTATTGCAACGCAAACTTATATAATGTACTAATTACAAATAGTCATTAAAAAAAATAATGCCTTTGATCATGTTCATTGTGCTTTTACTTAGTTCACTTAAATAATTTTATTTACATCAGTATGAAACTGCTTTTGAGTGAGGCCGTCTCGATCTAAAAACGCTTTTCGTAAATATTATTGCTATCGAAATGTACAGTTGAATATTGATTGTCGAATTGTTTTATATATACATACTTATATATATTTATAATAAGAGTTAACGTGTTTATATAATATCTTGTCCGAGGATCACCGTGTAAAACTTCATTTTTCGTACAACAAGTTAAATTGAGATTAGTGATTTATAATTCAGCTGCATTGAACTATTGTGTCTCTTAAAATATCCTATTACGATAGTCTATCATATTTAAAACTGCACTATATTTTCCTTATTAATCTATACTAATATTATAAAGAGGTAAAGTTTGTGAATTTGTGACGTTGTAGGGGGTAATCTCAGGAACTACTGGCCCGATTTGAAAAATTATTTCAGTGTTATATAGCTATTTATCAAGGAAAGTTAATATAAATAAAATATATAGCCTATTTTTATCACACTAAGACCAATAGGAGCAGAGTACCAATGAAGAATGTTTCAAAATCGGGATTTTTTCTCTTGAGAGCTTCTCCTGTGTGTTAGTTAGCCCAAAGTAACTATTCCACGCGAACGAAGTCGCGGGCAGAGGCTAGTATGTAATTAAAGTTGTCTCTGGTTTAAGTCTCCTGTAATTGAAATTCCACCCTTTAAATCATTCAATTATTAATATTATAATATTAATCATTCATCAATCATTAACGTTAAATATTTGCCCAAAATTCCAATATGTTTCCAGATCGAATAGTCTCGGATGTCTAATGTCTGTTAATCAGTCTATACAATTTTATTAATTAGACATGTTTTAATATTAAAAATGTGTTAATATATGTATTCTAATATACGCTTTCCTCTACGTGTTGTGAGTCTAAAACGAAGGTGTTATATTTACTATGTGGCGTAGCTAGAATATGAGAACCGCAGGAGTGGCTCATTTCTGGTATCACTTGTTTGAGATTTGTGTAAAAAAAATCATTATTTGTACATATATCAAGTGGAATTATATTTTTCGTTACAGAAAAGATCTGGTAGCCCAACATATTTTACCTTATTTATTCTAGAACCTCCTCGAAAGCACGATACGCTTACCCCATGCCACCCATGTCAATTTAACCATTGTATTAGCCGACACAATAATTCTACGAGTAAACAACGTTCACACATCTAAGTTAACGATCCTTGGCAAAACAATATTATTATATTGTTTATCTGACCAATACGTTTACTGGTACTCCTGTTGTGTCAACCGTGCTGTTGAGTTTAGACTTTAAATCAATTGCGGTATAGTAGATTTTTCCTAAAATTGACGAGTTTGTTAGGAACATGATTGTTATGATATATAAATCGAGTGAAATGGGCACGGGTGTAACTATAAACGTATATCTATTGTGATGATTAATATTTCTCGATATAACGGCATGGTTAGAGTGAAGTAAGGGTGGTGGGATATCCAAGCATGCTCGGCAGCGAACAGGCTTGGCGAGCGATGGCCTCCTTCTGCGAGGAGGTCGTCTCGCAGAAAGAGGAGGCGGAGAGGGCCCACGAGGCTGACCCTGAAAGTGGCCGTCTCCGTCAAAGAAGGACAGGCAGGAGGAGAAGGCGCTTCGCCCAACTCCTCCTGCCACCGTAGCCGGACCTGAGGGGATGGGCCGAGGGGGCCATCTCCTCATTGCACAGGTCCGGCGGACGAGGGGGGCAGCCGGTGTGTACCCGGTCTGTCCCTCTATAGGTAGGAACCCGGCGAAAAAGGGTTTGGGGAGATGGTCATTGTGTGAGACTAGATATTACCTATCATAGCTGCATCCATATCGCGTTCTGACATCAGACGATGTTCATCCAGTATTCAAGTATGGTGATAGGGTGTTTGTACTTGACTGGCACGTCCCTCTTTGATCAACAATTGATCGAAGACGTCCCAACTATTTACATAGTTACGAACTCACCACAGCGACCTTTTTTTGATTTTTCACTTTTGATGGTTAATCAGTGTCTATTCATATATCGATAAGCTTGTTAAGCTATCATGACACTGACGACCTGCGATGCGTTGATGATTTCCCTTTCATCATCGTTTTGTTTGGAGTACTGTATTTACTATTAGATACAGTGTTGTTAATTAAATATAATGGCAATTGAATAACTGAATATTATTTCGTCTATATTTTAAAAGATCTTCTAGTGTCTTCTGTCTCAGTCACCCGTTTTTATATGGTGATTTTTCAACCCAAACGTATCACTTTCCCGTACGCTTTTCCTAACATTTTAATTCTTAGAAATCTGCCCTGAAAAGCAGAAATAAATACAATAAAGATTACTGAAGTGATGCACATAGGCGTAGATAGTCAACACTCGGTATATCCGGAAAGCACAATATATTTTGTCAGATACAAAAAAGAGTTCTTCCGAGATTAACTTAAATAACTCAATACAATCTTTAATCGACTGTTTACAGGCCGGTCAAGTTATGCCGACATAGTAATTGCTTAACAAGACACAGTCGGCAATTGATTTTTTTCTATATCCTAAGAGTCAAACGAACAGGTGGGTCACCTGATGTTAAGTGATTACCATCGTCTATAGACAATTACAACACCAGGGGAGTTGCAAGTGCGTTGCCAGCCTGTGTTTTTGGGGGAGGGGGGAATAGGGGCTGCAAAAGGGAGTAGGGTATGGGAAGGTGGTCTTCCGGCGCTCACGCTGACCGAACCAAAACACAACAATGCAAGTACTATTACTTCACGTCGGTTTTCTGTGAGAGTAGTACTCAGGCCGAACCTGAAACCAGTAATAGCTTCAGCGTGGCTCTACCACCTTTAAAAAATGATCGCTATTCATGTAAATATGTAGTATCTAGCATTTATCTTAACCAGCCCAACTAACCCCAATCTACCTTCCACTATTGTTTAATAAAGGATACACGCGTTCTCCTTAATCATTGCAATAAACAAAGACCTCGGGACATTAAGTTGAGGGTCTTGTAATAATGCTGAGGTAAATCGTACGTGATCTCTGAACGTAGTATGTAGAAGTGATGACTTCTGGCTTTACAACTTAACTCGTTCGAGATTTGAGATCGTCGAGTCGGTAATAAACGATGGACGTGGGTTCTTAGTCGTGTATTGAAATGAACAAATATAACAAACATGACAAATTAATATATTAAAAGCGTGCATAGGGAAATTAATCGACTTCAAAAAACATGAACTCAAAGGCGAAAAACTAATATTTTATTCTGTTCATTTAACATAACACTTTGTTTTAAATTTTAAAAATAATTTAAGATCCAATTACAACATTCAAATTTTCCTATTATATATTTTTGAAGTCCGTGACAGATCTTAATGTTTACACAAAAAAACATTCCCATTAATTTCCCTTAGTAGTCCGGTGAAGCTGTTAAGACCTTGCTTGGTCAATAGCGTAGTCAGTTCGAAAAAAAAAAACATTCCCTGAAAAAATTAACGCCCAACTATGAAAACTCCATCCAAATCGGATCAGTAGTTTCAAATCGCGGACATACATAGACACGGGTCGAATAAAGAATCTCCTATTTTTAAGTCCGCTAAAAATATTATATCCATGTGATTAATGAAGTTGTTACTTTGCGAAAAGCCATTATTAAATATTATTATGGAAGTTACTTTGCACTTCCGTTTGGAATTGATTGGCCGCTGTTACTTCTTACTGCAACCGTAAACATATTTTATTTTTATATTTTATAGATACATATATTAACAGTGTCAATCGACAATAGATTCACCCATCCGCCTACGTCTGATTTTGACCATCGAACAACGATGCTTTATAATTACATTTTATTGTTACACAAATGTTTTCTGTTGCAGTAAAAAGTGACAGCGGCTAGGTAATTCCAAATGGAAGTGCAAAGTAACGTCCTCTCTTATATTTATTATAATAGATATTTTATAGTATCACTATCAAATTAATTGTTGGATTAAAGCGCTTATGATTGTCTGGATGCGCTATATTACTAACAAGACGTGGAAATTGTGTCCGCTTCTAACGCTAGTGACTCGGTTAGACTGGATTGGTACCATTATGCACGTGTAAATCGTTTACAGTGACTGTTTTAGTTTCTTGTACTTTAGTATCAAACAATGTATATTTAGCGATGATTGCTGATGGATTGTAGATATCTGTAATACAGATATTCTAAAAATAGGATTTAGCCTTTGATCTGAAGTTAAATGGTGATGTGGTCCAAGATAGTAAACGCGCTAACCTAGAGGAACTGGCTGTCAAATGTAGCTGCCGGAATACTCTTATAGGTGTAAGGGTAGTAGGTAGCCAGACGAGCTTAGAAGAAGTCCTACAGCCGTGTTGGTGTTTCCTTGTATTCCTTCATGGTAAGCTCTAGCTCATTCGCAACAAAAACTACGGCGAGTCTATTACGGAGTCTCCGTTTCTTAACACACTAACTACAGAGCCATCTTTAGTCACCATTGTTTCTTGGACTGGTCTGTGCTAAATACGAGGCACAGTGTCATCTCTTAGTCGTGGTGCAATGAAAAAAAAGGAAATATCCAATTCACATTCTTTCGACAAATGGAATATATTTGAGTTAGTGGCGAGTTTTCGTTTGAAGTATAGTGGTTTTTATATTGTATTCATAATCTTGTGTTATTGGACTCTATATTTTATAATATTGGTGAAATTTTATGTAATATACTTGGTTCGGTTATTGTGCACTAGTGCAGTGTATGGAAGCATGGGAGCATGAATTCTGAGATACCACAAAAAGTCCTAGGAAAGTAAGCAAGGCAAGGGGCCCACCATCTTGTCAGAACATTGAAATTATTACACGATACATGTAATATTATTACCTGCTTGACAATTTTTTTTTACTTTGTTTAGAGGGGCTTTTATTCCACCGAACATATCAGCCCCATTGTTACCTAATCTTTCTAGCTCTATCATGAGAGTCGCTGATGAGGTATCATAATCATACAGAATCTTAGCTTCATCCGAACAGGGTTCAGCCAAGATGCTGTGACAAATACCTATGTTCTGGCAATAACTTTTTATACTACTCATCAACGACTCTCTTTCGATGCTATTCTTGACACACTCCTTTAACAAATGATGCACATCCTCAATTTTTCTGCATACATCACAGTTGGGAGATTCTGCTTTCTTCATTAGGTATGGTATATAGGTATTAAAGCTACCTTAACGTATGACTCCGTTCGGGGCACTATCCATCGAGACGTTTTGCATACCTAATGAGGAAAGCAGAATCTTCCACCGAATTGACAATAGCAGTAATAATCTAGAAGGTTTGTTGCCAAAAATTAGATAAAAAAAAATAGAACATAAATATTCTATGTTATCAAACTTTCTACATGCGTACTTAATAAATATATGTGGTTAATACGGACATATACGTAGCCATAACGGTTTCATTAGTACCGGAAAAGTAAGAGAGAAATATGGTACGAACTTTCGGGAGAACACTGAACCTCATCCCTTTGTTTTTTCCAATTAGGGACAGTTGCAATTCCGTGTCCCGAGTAATTAGGAACGGAAAACTTCGCTTCGGGTGTAATTCGCAGACGCTTGTTTCTCTGTTTTTTCTTCGCGTGGAATTGATTTCGTGTAAACATAATTAATAATAAATAACAGTTTACGATACTATAAACGTATTTTATTATACTAAAATATAAAACTAGTTGTGTCAGATAATTAATTATAACTAACACTAGTATATGCCCGAGGCTGTGCACAAGTTGTTTATGAAATAATTATTAAGTAATTGTTTTTGACTCGTTGCTTTATTTTACTGAAATGAGTATATTTTGCGATTATTAAATATATTATTAACAATTTTCCGATTAATCGACGAATAATATAATTTTAAGCTGTACAACATTTCAATTTGTTTTTGAGCTAAATCTAGACACAGGCAGATAAACATTTTTTTTTATCAGTAGCCGTTCCACTAGTCACCTATTACAAAATAAAAATATATACAGATAAAGCACATATATATCAATATAGATTATACTATTATTTTTATCTCTCCCTTATTTACAAACATCATGCTAGAATGTTATAAATTTTTGTTCCTTCTACAATTCAGACGATATAAATAAATACATACTTTTTTTTTTTATAGTAGCACGGCAAAGTGACTGCACTGTGCCTGATGGTAAGCATAGTACAATCCAAAAACAATGGCGACCACCGAGTGACATACTATCCATCGCCGGTCGCCGCTGTCATGCCGGCCTGCGAAAAGCTGGATATGCACAGGCTGATCCCGAAACGCGACCCGCAAAAGCGAATCACTATGACGGGCTTTTTCGCCATATACATGGTGGTTGCGACCCAGTCAGGCTGTAAAACCCTACCACCCCGCTTTCGCCATTGCCTCGTTCGTTATTCAGCAGGGTGCACCACGTGCAGGTGAGGTTGGCTTGGATGTCTCAAGTGTTAGATGTTATTTGACACCCCTTACACCCCTTACATATATAAATATACACAAAATCATTACCTTTCTCTTTCTTCAGTCAGGTGAAATACGTTAAATTGTTTTTCGTAAAATATAGAGTTAACATGTAATACAATGTAATGAAAGAAATGTATGAAAAAGAAATTCACTTTATAAAAATACATTTTAAGTTAATTACTATCTCGTTCGACTGTAGTGCAAAAAATAAATCGCCCTTAATAGTATATGGAGCTATCGTTTTTACCTCATTTATTAATGCAACCTCTACGACTTTTAGATCAAATGGGATTTTTTTAAATTGATATATCGAAATTAATAGTTGAAATCAACAGAGTTTACATCTTTTTCTTCTGTTCTGCTTTTAAACTGTATTGGTATTTCGTTGCGTCGAATGCTTATAAACAAATTGGATATTTATTTATTGTAGTCACTGAGACAGATTATTAATGCAACCTCTACGACTTTTAGATCAAATGGGATTTTTTTAAATTGACATATCGAAATTAATAATTGAAATCAACAGAGTTTACATCTTTTTCTTCTGTTCTGCTTTTAAACTGTAGTGGTATTTCGTTGCGTCGAATGCTTATAAACAAATTGGATATTTATTTATTGTAGTCACTGAGACAGATCAATAGTCATGTTTATCAGGGTTATGACACAAACTTTAGATCACATGAGATTTTTTTATTGTATTTGACATATCGAAATTAATAGTTGAAATCAACAGAGTTTACATCTTTTTCTTCTGTGTAAGGCTTTTAAACTGCAGTGGTATTTCATTGCGTCAAATGCTTATAAACAAATTGGATATTTATTTATTGTAGTCACTGAGACAGATTAATCGTCATGTTTATGAGGGTTATGATACGATGAGGTACAAACACTTTGTCACTCTGCGTCATTATGACCCTGGAAAGTATTACTACTAATGTATCGCGGATGCCATTCACATTTACAAAATTGTTAGACGGATACATTGTACTGTATTAGCTCTATTTGAAATCATTTTAATCGCGCCCTGTAAAAGCGGCCATATGAAAGATGGCTGTTCTTTTGTTTTGTTCACATTTTCACTAAATACTAATGAAGAGAAAAGTTTATAGTAAAACCCCAGCCTCACAAAAGAAAATCCTTATACCATTACATTACAATAAACTGGATCAGACAATGTTTATAAATGAACGAATGAAACAAAGTTTATTTATATTACCACTTTATGCTCAGAACAAAAAGCGGTTTGATGTAAGATATACTTAGATAATATAGCCTTTAATGTGCTTTTACATTAGCAGTTTTATATTTTCACTTTTATGCGCTTACACGGGAGCGCTTTCAGCGCTTCAGAGTATGTACAATGTAAATGATCTTATTCTTTCACAGCTACGAATATTTTAGGTCTGAAAATGTAGAAAAATGGTAATAAAAATTAATTTACGAATTGAGTTCTCCGATGTCGATGTATGTATCTCATAAAGTTATGGATAACTCCCAATAGAGGTAAAAGGGTATGTGACAGTTAAATTGAAGAAAAACAAGTTTTGATTGAATGAATGAATTGAGTTAAAATGAATTATAAGGCGGATCAATTTATATTATTACGTTTATAGGTTAATCAAATGAAGTTTGCGACAGACTTAACTGATCATAATATCATGAAATGTTGTATGTATCTTGTCAGGTATACAGAGAACTAAATAGGATACCTGTCGTTCAGAAAAAAGTGCTGTTCTCGAAGAACATCTTATCAATATATATTATAATAGAAATCCCTCCGTCGCGTCTGTCTGTCTATTCGCAGTAAACCTAAAAACTATTGAAAAGATTTTCATGCGATTTTCATGAATGAATAGAGTGACTCACGAGGAAGGATTAGGTATAAAATTTGACAAGATATTTTGTAAATTGGATGACATATAACGATAATTGTTAGAAGTGTTGAAAAAAGTCAAGCCGCCTGGGAGCTTTCATCGAAAATACTGCCTAATCTCTTTGAGATATAACAAAACAATGAACGACGCAGGAGAAGTACCGGGTACCAGCTAGTATTACATAAACGCAAACATAGCTGCAAGAAGGTAGAAGGTGGTAGAGCCACGCTGAAGCTATTGCTGGTTTCAGCATGAATGGGTCGGCTCACTCGGGGTACTACCACCCGACCCACAGAACACCGACATGAAGTAACAGTGCTTCCATTGTTGCGTTTCGTTTGGTCAGTGAGAGCGCCGGATAACCCGCCTCCTCTCTCCCTCACCCCTTCCTCATTCCCCCTCCAACAAAATCAGGTTGGCAACGCACTTGTGACTTTTCTGTTGTTACAAGTATCTATGGATGGTGGTGATCACTTAACATCAGGTGACACAACAGTTCGTTTGCCTCCTATGATATAAAAGAAAGCAAAATTTACTTTTTCATAAATAGTTATTTTCATTAGTAATAATGCCTTTCGTAAAGCTTCCTCGAAACATATTATAATCCGGTGTATCGTGTGTTCTTACCGCTGTTTAACAATGTTTATTTTAAGTGAAATGAGCTTAGAGGATTTTAACTAATTCCGCCATATTTACGCCCCGTTTCCGAGAAACAGAATTAAATTTCGGAACCTTATTAGATATAAACATAATGGTAACTACGGTACGGAAATTAACATAGATGTTAAAAGTCGGGGGTACTAACTAGTAGTTTATAAAGTCTCATCTGGTAATAAAGGGTTGGCCAAATCAGTTAATCATATAATAACAATGTAAATCTAACTTGTCTAAAATGATTAAAATGTATGTTATTACTTATTCCAAGACTCCTGAAACTTTTTTTATACCATAATCTAAAAAGTAAAGACAAGTTAGATTTACATTGTTATTATATGATTTTAGATTATGGTATAAAAAAAGTTTCAGGAGTCTTGGAATAAGTAATAACATACATTTTAATCATTTTTGGAAACGTCTGCCTGTCTGTTTATGTGAACACGCATCACTGCTAAAGTACTGCATTCGCAATAAAACCTTAACAGAATCATAAAGCATACCCTCGAGTAACATTTAGTATTAGTTTCAATAAAATCGGTTCACTCTATCACAATTTATTGTAATTTTAATGACGACGCGACTTAAGTACCAGAGAAAATAAATGAACTTAATATACCCTGATGATTTTATTACTCACATTTTTACATTACGTTCCACGCGGACGGAGTCGAGGATACAGCTAGTATATATATAAAAATAAATACATTAAAAGCTATTGCTGAAATTGTCAACACGTAGCAGCCTCAAACATTTGCATGTTTGACAGGTCTATAATGCCAAATAGTCAACGCTATATGCTCCTTTCTTTTTTCGATATGTGTAAATATATAGATGGCACTGGAATATTAAACTTGAAATAACAATTATTCTCTTTTCTATTTGGTAATCTATTTAATAAATTATAAATATTAATAAAGTATTAATCATTCTTACACATTCATTTGTGGATCACATAAAAGCATTAAATTTTCATTATATCAATTAGGGGGTTTGAAGTGAGATTGCGTCTAAGAAAAGTTTTGAAGGTTTTATTGAATTAGAGAGTAAAAATGCACTAGAAAAGCTATTTCAAAAGAAAAGAGACTTCATTCAGCAGCCTATTTACTTGTCATATATATATTAATTAGTAACCATTGATATACAAAAACTTAAGATGCACACTTAACGTCTTACAGACGGCACACAAAAATGAGTATATAATTTTGGATTATGAAGTTATTTCAAATAGTCTCGCGTCGCTTGCGTCCTTGTAAAAACAGCTTTAAATAGTTCAATGGTTGAATTTGCAAAATTATAAGTTTATCGCATAACCACGTATGTATATATAATATTGGGTAGTTTTGGCGGTCGGCTTTGAGCGCCACTATTATTCGAATCTGTGAGCGTCTTTATCGGTTTTTATATGTCAATGTTAATAACATACTTTTTTTAATTTGCGTTCTAATGCAACTATCTCTTCTAGACAATACTTAGAAATGGTAAGTGTTAACTAAATGGATTTTATATGACTTTGATATTCGAAAATGCTAAACGAGATGTATACAGAAAGATTACCTGATGATCTTATTCTTTCACAGCTACGAATATTTTAGGTCTGAAAATGTAGAAAAATGGTAATAAAAATTAATTTACGAATTGAGTTCTCCGATGTCGATGTATGTATATCATAAAGTTATGAATAACTCCCAATAGAGGTAAAAGGGTATGTGACAGTTAAATTGAAGAAAAACAAGTTTTGATTGAATGAATGAATTGAGTTAAAATGAATTATAAGGCGGATCAATTTATATTATTACGTTTATAGGTTAATCAAATGAAGTTTGCGACAGACTTAACTGATCATAATATCATGAAATGTTGTATGTATCTTGTCAGGTATACAGAGAACTAAATAGGATACCTGTCGTTCAGAAAAAAGTGCTGTTCTCGAAGAACATCTTATCAATATATATTATAATAGAAATCCCTCCGTCGCGTCTGTCTGTCTATTCGCAGTAAACCTAAAAACTATTGAAAAGATTTTCATGCGATTTTCATGAATGAATAGAGTGACTCACGAGGAAGGATTAGGTATAAAATTTGACAAGATATTTTGTAAATTGGATGACATATAACGATAATTGTTAGAAGTGTTGAAAAAAGTCAAGCCGCCTGGGAGCTTTCATCGAAAATACTGCCTAATCTCTTTGAGATATAACAAAACAATGAACGACGCAGGAGAAGTACCGGGTACCAGCTAGTGTGTTGAAAAAAGTCAAGCCGCCTGGGAGCTTTCATCGAAAATACTGCCTAATCTCTTTGAGATATAACAAAACAATGAACGACGCAGGAGAAGTACCGGGTACCAGCTAGTATTACATAAACGCAAACATAGCTGCAAGAAGGTAGAAGGTGGTAGAGCCACGCTGAAGCTATTGCTGGTTTCAGCATGAATGGGTCGGCTCACTCGGGGTACTACCACCCGACCCACAGAACACCGACATGAAGTAACAGTGCTTCCATTGTTGCGTTTCGTTTGGTCAGTGAGAGCGCCGGATAACCCGCCTCCTCTCTCCCTCACCCCTTCCTCATTCCCCCTCCAACAAAATCAGGTTGGCAACGCACTTGTGACTTTTCTGTTGTTACAAGTATCTATGGATGGTGGTGATCACTTAACATCAGGTGACACAACAGTTCGTTTGCCTCCTATGATATAAAAGAAAGCAAAATTTACTTTTTCATAAATAGTTATTTTCATTAGTAATAATGCCTTTCGTAAAGCTTCCTCGAAACATATTATAATCCGGTGTATCGTGTGTTCTTACCGCTGTTTAACAATGTTTATTTTAAGTGAAATGAGCTTAGAGGATTTTAACTAATTCCGCCATATTTACGCCCCGTTTCCGAGAAACAGAATTAAATTTCGGAACCTTATTAGATATAAACATAATGGTAACTACGGTACGGAAATTAACATAGATGTTAAAAGTCGGGGGTACTAACTAGTAGTTTATAAAGTCTCATCTGGTAATAAAGGGTTGGCCAAATCAGTTAATCATATAATAACAATGTAAATCTAACTTGTCTTTACTTTTTAGATTATGGTATAAAAAAAGTTTCAGGAGTCTTGGAATAAGTAATAACATACATTTTAATCATTTTTGGAAACGTCTGCCTGTCTGTTTATGTGAACACGCATCACTGCTAAAGTACTGCATTCGCAATAAAACCTTAACAGAATCATAAAGCATACCCTCGAGTAACATTTAGTATTAGTTTCAATAAAATCGGTTCACTCTATCACAATTTATTGTAATTTTAATGACGACGCGACTTAAGTACCAGAGAAAATAAATGAACTTAATATACCCTGATGATTTTATTACTCACATTTTTACATTACGTTCCACGCGGACGGAGTCGAGGATACAGCTAGTATATATATAAAAATAAATACATTAAAAGCTATTGCTGAAATTGTCAACACGTAGCAGCCTCAAACATTTGCATGTTTGACAGGTCTATAATGCCAAATAGTCAACGCTATATGCTCCTTTCTTTTTTCGATATGTGTAAATATATAGATGGCACTGGAATATTAAACTTGAAATAACAATTATTCTCTTTTCTATTTGGTAATCTATTTAATAAATTATAAATATTAATAAAGTATTAATCATTCTTACACATTCATTTGTGGATCACATAAAAGCATTAAATTTTCATTATATCAATTAGGGGGTTTGAAGTGAGATTGCGTCTAAGAAAAGTTTTGAAGGTTTTATTGAATTAGAGAGTAAAAATGCACTAGAAAAGCTATTTCAAAAGAAAAGAGACTTCATTCAGCAGCCTATTTACTTGTCATATATATATTAATTAGTAACCATTGATATACAAAAACTTAAGATGCACACTTAACGTCTTACAGACGGCACACAAAAATGAGTATATAATTTTGGATTATGAAGTTATTTCAAATAGTCTCGCGTCGCTTGCGTCCTTGTAAAAACAGCTTTAAATAGTTCAATGGTTGAATTTGCAAAATTATAAGTTTATCGCATAACCACGTATGTATATATAATATTGGGTAGTTTTGGCGGTCGGCTTTGAGCGCCACTATTATTCGAATCTGTGAGCGTCTTTATCGGTTTTTATATGTCAATGTTAATAACATACTTTTTTTAATTTGCGTTCTAATGCAACTATCTCTTCTAGACAATACTTAGAAATGGTAAGTGTTAACTAAATGGATTTTATATGACTTTGATATTCGAAAATGCTAAACGAGATGTATACAGAAAGATTACCTGTGTAGTCAAATAATCGAAATACGCAAAAGCCACGGGTATTATGTTAGTCAAATTTATATCTATTTAGTTTAGGAATTTATAGTGATTGTAATTCTGGACTAATTCTATTGCTAAAAAAATTCTGCATGCAAAAGATTCTGCATGATTTATACAGCTAAAAACAATTTATACACGTTTAAAAACAAATCATTTCACAACCCAAGGGTTTTGACAAAGCTGTCGAATCGAAATGCTCATTGTTTCAGGACAACGTACGTAGTGTAACACGTTTTCAGACGGGTCGGATAATAGCTTAGTTGTCATAGTACTTTTATATCGAGCGACCGTTTGGCAACGGAGCCAGCACCTGAGTTTTACGATAATGAATATTACACGTACGAGCTTTGTTATCGTACTGTCGAGGATAAAAATACGAGGGATTACAAACGAAAGGTATAATATACGGTACGTGTAGGAACAACATGTTTCCTATAACCCAAGAATAACTGTGAACAAACTATAAATAAAAACGAGTCGGACGGGAAAACTGATACTTTATTTGGCAGTGGACAGTAAAATCGCATGTTTTAGGGATATATGGAATATTGTTTTTTTTTTACTCAAAGGAATATAGACATAGATAAATATAGATATGCACTAACAAGTAAAGCATATTTATACGAGACTAGTTGCTCGGTCCGGATTCGCACGGGTTACTGGCGAAGAAAATGAAACCAAATCTTCCCTTTAAAATGACTTCTCAACAACCGAATGTGAATTTGTCAATTATGTTAATATTTTTGACGTTCTCTACTCTATTGTTTCAGTCACTTTTTATATGGAGACTAGCTGACCGGCGCAATTTCGTCTGCGTGAAATCGATTACTGCCGGTTGCAATTGCATTTCCAAACTCGAAAGATCTTTAAAAACCTAGAACCCGATTGCAGCGACACCCACCATTTATAATTGTGAAAAAGTTCAGCGACCCACTCAAATACATAATGTCTTTCCAGTACACCCTGGGATCCTGTGCCACTCACGTTCACACCTCGCTTACTATTCTCATAGGTCCAGCGGCAGCGACAACGCAATTATTTTACCAACTTATTAGTGTTTATTTCGCATTATCTTCTGACTAACTTCATGGAGTAACGTGCTGTACAAAGTAAACTTTATCTCCATGAAATTTTCATTTTAAGTAATTGTTTTTACAAGTGGACTTTTTTGTAATGCTATAAGGAAAGAATATTTTTGTTATAGATTTTATTTCTTTGTTTCAAACCCTTCAAGCGGCGCTCGTCAAATTATAGAATTTTTGCCGATTTTAATTACATTTATTGTGATTAATTATTAAAAATACAAATCTTCTAACAGTGAGATAATTTTCGAAATCGGATCAGTAGCACCAGGGATTACCTCGAACACCCAAACTTTATCTCTCTTTACAGTATTAATATAGATATCGTGTTGGATCGCAATTGAAAATACCTAAACTAATTATTCTAATCGTAAATTCACAACCAACGATTTCAGTACTCATCAATTTTATCAAATATCGAAACAACAAATGTACTAACTAAATGCTTATCGAGTCTTATTTTCTATAACGCAATATAATATTGTATAGGTTCATCTTTTCGAAAAAAATCCTGTCAAATTATTATTATATGTATATAGGTTTTAAATAATAAGTTATAAGTTATAATTATAGTTATAAGTTGATTGGCGATGGACAGTATGTACTCGTTGGTCGCCATTGTTTTTGGATTGTACAATGCTTACCATCAGGCATAGTGCAGTCACTTTGCCGTGCTACTATAAAAAAAAAAAACGCATTAAAAGTTGAGTAATTATAAGAAAATGGCTGCCAAATTGATGAAAAGATAATAACATACAAACTACATACGTTTATACTCTATATACCCTACCCTAAAGACAACATTTTTGAAAAGATTTTTATCTTGTGAAGCCCAAGAGGTATAACTTCTAACGTGTGTACATAAGTACACACACACATTTTTTTTACTAAATCCCATATTGACGAAGTCGCGGGTGATAGTATAGAATACAATAGCCTAAGTTACTTCTTGTAACTTCAGTTAACTGCTAATAAAAGTCTCGTGAAAATCGGTACAACCGTTTCAAACCTCACGCGGGCGAAACCGCGGGTCGGTAACCCGTTAATTTCTTATAAATTAAAATCAACTGTACAAAATGCAATACTAAATGTTTGAATAACGCGACGCTTCTTGTGATTTTGACTTACGAATGTGTGGTAAAAAATTCGATGACGCAGACGTAGCGCCATCTGTCATTCAGCAACATAAATAATTTCGTTGTGTTTAAAATACGAACGGCCGTTACATTGTTTAGATATAGTTCTTGCAAAAATACTAAAATCTCGATTTCAAAATGGGAGGTTGGGACAGGAGTGTGAAAATTTGTGGTTATATGTGTTTTTAAATAACGATTTAAAAAACATACAATAAAAATTTTTGTCATAAAAAAATCAGAACAGCGACATCCTAATTACTTAGCGGTATGAAATATACTTTACGACCTATTCTCATACCTACCAAATATAGATATTAAATTTCATAAAAATCGGTCAAGCTTTTCGGAGGAGTTCGAACGCCAACAACACCGTGACACGAGATATTTATATATTAGATATTTTAACCCATTTTCTTCAGTTTTCCGTACTATTTTTCAAATATATTCTTTGATATAAATCTTGCCTTGCTACTTACATACATTTATTTATATATATGTAAATATTTTTCTTTATTAATACCTGGAGTAACATTCCGTGTTGTAGATTACAAACTCTTTAATAAATTAATCATGAGTAAAAAAACGTGTAGTTATTTTATTATTTTAACTTCCATGTATGTATAAACAAACATTCCTTATAATTTTGACAGAGCAACACATGTAAGATTATCTCTTTTTTAATATTAAATCTTATGTAGATTAGAAATGTGATATTATTCTGCTTAAATCAATTATTAGTGGAAAAATTAACGCATGTTTTCTTAACAAACCATTCTGGCTTCGTTTTACAGATTTACTTTAATTCCAGCTGCCCTTTGCAAAACTTCATTCATTTTGTTCATGAAGCAGACTGTACACGTTTGTCTAGATGCGATTACCATTCAAAAACGTTACTTACCGACTGATCTTTCTAGTATTACTTCAGCATATTTATCTATGTTATCTATCTTGATAAATTTAGATATGCAAATATTAACATATGAAACGCTTCGTAGAACGGTTTACGTTAATTTTGTAAGTTATTTTCAGGAAAAAAAACGTCAGAGAATTAATCAAGATGAATCATTCTCCAAAGAACTTAAATCCGATGATTATCCTTGACCTGGAAAAGACAAATATACTAAAGGCTGACCAGAAGTAAGCTATAAAATGGTTTCCAATTTTGTTAGATGATTGTCTTTCGTCAAAACCTGGTAAGAAACAATAGATTACAAAAATGTTCTCGAGAAAATGAAATGAAACTTTAATTGCATTTCGAGGACGTCTTAAGAATATAATTTGACAAATTCCAAACTACACAAAAGAAGCTATATACTAAGTATTTGAAAGAAAAAGTAAATTAAAATTATCTTATAATATTTAAGTACCTATATACCTATTTCTTGTTCTTATAAAAAGTAATTCATGAAGAAAAAAGAAATTAAGTGGTTTTTAACTATTTTTTTAACTATTGGTACACTACTTGTTTTAGCATTGTATATATATATACCTTTATACAATAATATTGTGACCGAGCAGTTGGCTTTATAATATATCTAGAGGAATGCCAGCTCCTGTCTCCCTCTCTTCTTTTCTGTTATCTTCGATTTCCCTGGGAATTGGAGGCTCTCCACGCGTTTTTAACCGTCGTAATTACGGCGGTAAGCACCTCAGCTTCCAACTCCCAGGATATGGAGCAGGTGAGCAATAAGGCCGCCGTCGAGGACGTAATACTGTATTCACGGTTTGCCATGAGCGTCAAAATGCGCTGCACATTTTCTAATACACGAACATTGATAAAAAGACAAATTATTAGCTTTGATCTTTACATTAATAATATAAGAAATCTTATTACATATTTAAATAGGATTAAAATTGAAATGAGAGAAAACGTGTTTTTGTAATTTCGTTTGTTACAATTATATACTCGTATATGCTATTTACCAGGTTTCAGCTGTGAACAATCTTTCGTTGTTTAACCCTAATAAATCTACCTATGGCCCAAATTTGCAATTTGTTTGCAACGCCAGTTCGTGGTCAGAATACCTTGATTAGTATAACTTATCTCTTTCGTTTGGTATAAAAAAGAAAAGGATAGGCAAAGTAATTTGATAGTACAAATTTCGGTTACAGGAAATGGTCGAAATACATTCCGTTTAATATCTCAATCAATGTGAATATATTTATGTCATATATTATAATTTACTGACTTTAACAAACTGTAAGTTTTTTTTACTGACCTATTTGAGTACTTCAACTTGAGGGTGATAGCTAGTCAGGTGAGTTTAGCAAAAGCCCTAACATCATATTATAGTTTTATTACAATATTTTCCTTCATCGAAAGGTTTTTCATTTGGTAGGTGGTAGAGCCACGCCGTAACTATTACTGGTTTCAGCATGAATGGATCGGCTCGCTCGGGGTAGTACCACCCTCTCACAGAAACACCGACTTGAAGGAACAGTTTTTGCATTGTTGCGTTTCGTGCGGTCAGTGAGAGCGCCGGAGGCTCACCACCCTTCCCTTCACCCCCTTCCTCTCACCTTCCCTCTCTCCCCCATACACAGGCTGGTAATGCACTCGGGACACGCGAGACAAAACTCCATCAGCATTAAGAAGTAGTCCAGTGAAGCTGTAAAGGCCTTACAAGGCCAATAGCGTAGTCAGTTCGGAAAAAAGGCATTAGAGGAATTATCGCTCGGACAGTTGAGCAAGTAACATCTACGGTACGAACAACAGTTCCTGGTAATTATACTAGTGTTGTATTTCTGTATCGTTTAACGTTTTTAATTGTTCTTGGTGGACTCAACCTGACATGAGCTAACATATTGCGACATGTCAGAGGAGCTTTTTTTATAGTAGCACTGCAAAATGACTGCACTGTGCCTGATGGTAAGCGCAGTACAATCCAAAAACAATGGCGACCACCGAGTGACACACGATCCATCGCCGGTCGCCGCTGTCATGCCGGCGATGATAGCTGGTCTGTGAAGGACGTAGAGTAATGAGTACGTGATCATTTTCATGCGGAGCGTCAGCAGTCCGTATCGTATCCTTGTAGTCCGGTGAAGCTGTTAAGACCTTGCTTGGTCAATAGCGTAGTCAGTTCGAAAAAAAAAACCGTATCGTATCGAGTGTGCAGTAGTGTCTTGCGGAATAGGTTGATTGAGGTTAAACTTTTTATTATTTAATCATTGTGATCGATTCTAATAATTGCTAAAAAAATTAAAATTGTGTCCTTCAAAAATAAATTCAAATAATTTCAATTTCAAATTCGGTTCCTACCATAAAATTCCGTTGAATTCGGTTGTAAATTGCAATAAACGGTATGCGTGTACGAAACAAACGAACAGTAATTGGACACGACACGTCACACGATCGTGCTCATCAAAACTTTGCTTCTATTCGCCGGTCAATGGCTACGCAATTAGCTACGTGCGCTTTGCAGCGTTTCCGTTATAGTATTAGATAGAAGTAAAATTGGTATCATAAGTATATACATGAAGTAATTTTTTTATGGCAGGGCAGGGAAAAAATTTCGAATCGTTAAACGTAAGGTTGGTATCTGTTTGTGCGTATTTGTAAGTATGCATAAGTGTCTTCCTGGGTTTAGTAGTATACCAAAATGAGTAAATGTATAGTTTAGTATTTATATGTAGTACGGGACTTACGGTATATCATCCGAAGCGCGCGTCCGCCAGATCCTGCATCCACCTTCCTAAGGCCTCCTCCCTCACTTCCCGCCTCTTCGCCTCTATCTCCCTGGGAGCCGGAGGCTCTCTAATGCGTTTTCTCGCCGCCGTGAATTCATACATGGCGGTGAGAACTCCTGCCTCCAGCTCCCAGGGCAGGAAGCCGGTGAGCACAAAAGCCATCGTTGAGGACACCATGCGATATGCCCGGATGACCCTCAGTGCTACAATGCGCTACATGTTGCGTAGTGCGCGCACATTGGTGGCACCGAGGGTGTCGGCCCACACCGGTGCCCTGTAGGCAGCCATCGCCCCCCTATATTAGGGAGCAACTGACCGAGTGCTGCCGCCGCCCCCGTAATTCGCGGTCCGAGTTCCGAGAAATGGGGCTCGAACCGCCAGTGCCCATCCAGTGTGAGGCCCAGATACTTCATCTGGGTCCCCATCCTGATTCGGGCACCCTCCGCCATTATGTGGGCCCCAGGTGGCGGGCCTCGTCGAGGCCCGTGAAAAAGCTGAGCCTCAGTCTTCTCGAGGGCCACCCTGAGGCCCAATCTCCGTAGGCCCCCGATCATGTCGGTTATGGCTGCCGTAGCCAAGCACACTACCTCCTTCCAATCCCCCCCCCCCCCTTTATTGTAGTCACTGAGACAGATCAATAGTCATGTTTATCAGGGTTATGACACAAACTTTAGATCACATGAGATTTTTTTATTGTATTTGACATATCGAAATTAATAGTTGAAATCAACAGAGTTTACATCTTTTTCTTCTGTTCTGCTTTTAAACTGTAGTGGTATTTCGTTGCGTCGAATGCTTATAAACAAATTGGATATTTATTTATTGTAGTCACTGAGACAGATCAATCGTCATGTTTATCAGGGTTATGACACAAACTTTAGATCACATGAGATTTTTTTATTGTATTTGACATATCGAAATTAATAGTTGAAATCAACAGAGTTTACATCTTTTTCTTCTGTGTAAGGCTTTTAAACTGCAGTGGTATTTCATTGCGTCAAATGCTTATAAACAAATTGGATATTTATTTATTGTAGTCACTGAGACAGATTAATCGTCATGTTTATGAGGGTTATGATACGATGAGGTACAAACACTTTGTCACTCTGCGTCATTATGACCCTGGAAAGTATTACTACTAATGTATCGCGGATGCCATTCACATTTACAAAATTGTTAGACGGATACATTGTACTGTATTAGCTCTATTTGAAATCATTTTAATCGCGCCCTGTAAAAGCGGCCATATGAAAGATGGCTGTTCTTTTGTTTTGTTCACATTTTCACTAAATACTAATGAAGAGAAAAGTTTATAGTAAAACCCCAGCCTCACAAAAGAAAATCCTTATACCATTACATTACAATAAACTGGATCAGACAATGTTTATAAATGAACGAATGAAACAAAGTTTATTTATATTACCACTTTATGCTCAGAACAAAAAGCGGTTTGATGTAAGATATACTTAGATAATATAGCCTTTAATGTGCTTTTACATTAGCAGTTTTATATTTTCACTTTTATGCGCTTACACGGGAGCGCTTTCAGCGCTTCAGAGTATGTACAATGTAAATGATCTTATTCTTTCACAGCTACGAATATTTTAGGTCTGAAAATGTAGAAAAATGGTAATAAAAATTAATTTACGAATTGAGTTCTCCGATGTCGATGTATGTATCTCATAAAGTTATGGATAACTCCCAATAGAGGTAAAAGGGTATGTGACAGTTAAATTGAAGAAAAACAAGTTTTGATTGAATGAATGAATTGAGTTAAAATGAATTATAAGGCGGATCAATTTATATTATTACGTTTATAGGTTAATCAAATGAAGTTTGCGACAGACTTAACTGATCATAATATCATGAAATGTTGTATGTATCTTGTCAGGTATACAGAGAACTAAATAGGATACCTGTCGTTCAGAAAAAAGTGCTGTTCTCGAAGAACATCTTATCAATATATATTATAATAGAAATCCCTCCGTCGCGTCTGTCTGTCTATTCGCAGTAAACCTAAAAACTATTGAAAAGATTTTCATGCGATTTTCATGAATGAATAGAGTGACTCACGAGGAAGGATTAGGTATAAAATTTGACAAGATATTTTGTAAATTGGATGACATATAACGATAATTGTTAGAAGTGTTGAAAAAAGTCAAGCCGCCTGGGAGCTTTCATCGAAAATACTGCCTAATCTCTTTGAGATATAACAAAACAATGAACGACGCAGGAGAAGTACCGGGTACCAGCTAGTATTACATAAACGCAAACATAGCTGCAAGAAGGTAGAAGGTGGTAGAGCCACGCTGAAGCTATTGCTGGTTTCAGCATGAATGGGTCGGCTCACTCGGGGTACTACCACCCGACCCACAGAACACCGACATGAAGTAACAGTGCTTCCATTGTTGCGTTTCGTTTGGTCAGTGAGAGCGCCGGATAACCCGCCTCCTCTCTCCCTCACCCCTTCCTCATTCCCCCTCCAACAAAATCAGGTTGGCAACGCACTTGTGACTTTTCTGTTGTTACAAGTATCTATGGATGGTGGTGATCACTTAACATCAGGTGACACAACAGTTCGTTTGCCTCCTATGATATAAAAGAAAGCAAAATTTACTTTTTCATAAATAGTTATTTTCATTAGTAATAATGCCTTTCGTAAAGCTTCCTCGAAACATATTATAATCCGGTGTATCGTGTGTTCTTACCGCTGTTTAACAATGTTTATTTTAAGTGAAATGAGCTTAGAGGATTTTAACTAATTCCGCCATATTTACGCCCCGTTTCCGAGAAACAGAATTAAATTTCGGAACCTTATTAGATATAAACATAATGGTAACTACGGTACGGAAATTAACATAGATGTTAAAAGTCGGGGGTACTAACTAGTAGTTTATAAAGTCTCATCTGGTAATAAAGGGTTGGCCAAATCAGTTAATCATATAATAACAATGTAAATCTAACTTGTCTTTACTTTTTAGATTATGGTATAAAAAAAGTTTCAGGAGTCTTGGAATAAGTAATAACATACATTTTAATCATTTTTGGAAACGTCTGCCTGTCTGTTTATGTGAACACGCATCACTGCTAAAGTACTGCATTCGCAATAAAACCTTAACAGAATCATAAAGCATACCCTCGAGTAACATTTAGTATTAGTTTCAATAAAATCGGTTCACTCTATCACAATTTATTGTAATTTTAATGACGACGCGACTTAAGTACCAGAGAAAATAAATGAACTTAATATACCCTGATGATTTTATTACTCACATTTTTACATTACGTTCCACGCGGACGGAGTCGAGGATACAGCTAGTATATATATAAAAATAAATACATTAAAAGCTATTGCTGAAATTGTCAACACGTAGCAGCCTCAAACATTTGCATGTTTGACAGGTCTATAATGCCAAATAGTCAACGCTATATGCTCCTTTCTTTTTTCGATATGTGTAAATATATAGATGGCACTGGAATATTAAACTTGAAATAACAATTATTCTCTTTTCTATTTGGTAATCTATTTAATAAATTATAAATATTAATAAAGTATTAATCATTCTTACACATTCATTTGTGGATCACATAAAAGCATTAAATTTTCATTATATCAATTAGGGGGTTTGAAGTGAGATTGCGTCTAAGAAAAGTTTTGAAGGTTTTATTGAATTAGAGAGTAAAAATGCACTAGAAAAGCTATTTCAAAAGAAAAGAGACTTCATTCAGCAGCCTATTTACTTGTCATATATATATTAATTAGTAACCATTGATATACAAAAACTTAAGATGCACACTTAACGTCTTACAGACGGCACACAAAAATGAGTATATAATTTTGGATTATGAAGTTATTTCAAATAGTCTCGCGTCGCTTGCGTCCTTGTAAAAACAGCTTTAAATAGTTCAATGGTTGAATTTGCAAAATTATAAGTTTATCGCATAACCACGTATGTATATATAATATTGGGTAGTTTTGGCGGTCGGCTTTGAGCGCCACTATTATTCGAATCTGTGAGCGTCTTTATCGGTTTTTATATGTCAATGTTAATAACATACTTTTTTTAATTTGCGTTCTAATGCAACTATCTCTTCTAGACAATACTTAGAAATGGTAAGTGTTAACTAAATGGATTTTATATGACTTTGATATTCGAAAATGCTAAACGAGATGTATACAGAAAGATTACCTGTGTAGTCAAATAATCGAAATACGCAAAAGCCACGGGTATTATGTTAGTCAAATTTATATCTATTTAGTTTAGGAATTTATAGTGATTGTAATTCTGGACTAATTCTATTGCTAAAAAAATTCTGCATGCAAAAGATTCTGCATGATTTATACAGCTAAAAACAATTTATACACGTTTAAAAACAAATCATTTCACAACCCAAGGGTTTTGACAAAGCTGTCGAATCGAAATGCTCATTGTTTCAGGACAACGTACGTAGTGTAACACGTTTTCAGACGGGTCGGATAATAGCTTAGTTGTCATAGTACTTTTATATCGAGCGACCGTTTGGCAACGGAGCCAGCACCTGAGTTTTACGATAATGAATATTACACGTACGAGCTTTGTTATCGTACTGTCGAGGATAAAAATACGAGGGATTACAAACGAAAGGTATAATATACGGTACGTGTAGGAACAACATGTTTCCTATAACCCAAGAATAACTGTGAACAAACTATAAATAAAAACGAGTCGGACGGGAAAACTGATACTTTATTTGGCAGTGGACAGTAAAATCGCATGTTTTAGGGATATATGGAATATTGTTTTTTTTTTACTCAAAGGAATATAGACATAGATAAATATAGATATGCACTAACAAGTAAAGCATATTTATACGAGACTAGTTGCTCGGTCCGGATTCGCACGGGTTACTGGCGAAGAAAATCAAAAATATTAACATAATTGACAAATTCACATTCGGTTGTTGAGAAGTCATTTTAAAGGGAAGATTTGGTTTCATTTTCTTCGCCAGTAACCCGTGCGAATCCGGACCGAGCAACTAGTCAAATGACTTCTCAACAACCGAATGTGAATTTGTCAATTATGTTAATATTTTTGACGTTCTCTACTCTATTGTTTCAGTCACTTTTTATATGGAGACTAGCTGACCGGCGCAATTTCGTCTGCGTGAAATCGATTACTGCCGGTTGCAATTGCATTTCCAAACTCGAAAGATCTTTAAAAACCTAGAACCCGATTGCAGCGACACCCACCATTTATAATTGTGAAAAAGTTCAGCGACCCACTCAAATACATAATGTCTTTCCAGTACACCCTGGGATCCTGTGCCACTCACGTTCACACCTCGCTTACTATTCTCATAGGTCCAGCGGCAGCGACAACGCAATTATTTTACCAACTTATTAGTGTTTATTTCGCATTATCTTCTGACTAACTTCATGGAGTAACGTGCTGTACAAAGTAAACTTTATCTCCATGAAATTTTCATTTTAAGTAATTGTTTTTACAAGTGGACTTTTTTGTAATGCTATAAGGAAAGAATATTTTTGTTATAGATTTTATTTCTTTGTTTCAAACCCTTCAAGCGGCGCTCGTCAAATTATAGAATTTTTGCCGATTTTAATTACATTTATTGTGATTAATTATTAAAAATACAAATCTTCTAACAGTGAGATAATTTTCGAAATCGGATCAGTAGCACCAGGGATTACCTCGAACACCCAAACTTTATCTCTCTTTACAGTATTAATATAGATATCGTGTTGGATCGCAATTGAAAATACCTAAACTAATTATTCTAATCGTAAATTCACAACCAACGATTTCAGTACTCATCAATTTTATCAAATATCGAAACAACAAATGTACTAACTAAATGCTTATCGAGTCTTATTTTCTATAACGCAATATAATATTGTATAGGTTCATCTTTTCGAAAAAAATCCTGTCAAATTATTATTATATGTATATAGGTTTTAAATAATAAGTTATAAGTTATAATTATAGTTATAAGTTGATTGGCGATGGACAGTATGTACTCGTTGGTCGCCATTGTTTTTGGATTGTACAATGCTTACCATCAGGCATAGTGCAGTCACTTTGCCGTGCTACTATAAAAAAAAAAAACGCATTAAAAGTTGAGTAATTATAAGAAAATGGCTGCCAAATTGATGAAAAGATAATAACATACAAACTACATACGTTTATACTCTATATACCCTACCCTAAAGACAACATTTTTGAAAAGATTTTTATCTTGTGAAGCCCAAGAGGTATAACTTCTAACGTGTGTACATAAGTACACACACACATTTTTTTTACTAAATCCCATATTGACGAAGTCGCGGGTGATAGTATAGAATACAATAGCCTAAGTTACTTCTTGTAACTTCAGTTAACTGCTAATAAAAGTCTCGTGAAAATCGGTACAACCGTTTCAAACCTCACGCGGGCGAAACCGCGGGTCGGTAACCCGTTAATTTCTTATAAATTAAAATCAACTGTACAAAATGCAATACTAAATGTTTGAATAACGCGACGCTTCTTGTGATTTTGACTTACGAATGTGTGGTAAAAAATTCGATGACGCAGACGTAGCGCCATCTGTCATTCAGCAACATAAATAATTTCGTTGTGTTTAAAATACGAACGGCCGTTACATTGTTTAGATATAGTTCTTGCAAAAATACTAAAATCTCGATTTCAAAATGGGAGGTTGGGACAGGAGTGTGAAAATTTGTGGTTATATGTGTTTTTAAATAACGATTTAAAAAACATACAATAAAAATTTTTGTCATAAAAAAATCAGAACAGCGACATCCTAATTACTTAGCGGTATGAAATATACTTTACGACCTATTCTCATACCTACCAAATATAGATATTAAATTTCATAAAAATCGGTCAAGCTTTTCGGAGGAGTTCGAACGCCAACAACACCGTGACACGAGATATTTATATATTAGATATTTTAACCCATTTTCTTCAGTTTTCCGTACTATTTTTCAAATATATTCTTTGATATAAATCTTGCCTTGCTACTTACATACATTTATTTATATATATGTAAATATTTTTCTTTATTAATACCTGGAGTAACATTCCGTGTTGTAGATTACAAACTCTTTAATAAATTAATCATGAGTAAAAAAACGTGTAGTTATTTTATTATTTTAACTTCCATGTATGTATAAACAAACATTCCTTATAATTTTGACAGAGCAACACATGTAAGATTATCTCTTTTTTAATATTAAATCTTATGTAGATTAGAAATGTGATATTATTCTGCTTAAATCAATTATTAGTGGAAAAATTAACGCATGTTTTCTTAACAAACCATTCTGGCTTCGTTTTACAGATTTACTTTAATTCCAGCTGCCCTTTGCAAAACTTCATTCATTTTGTTCATGAAGCAGACTGTACACGTTTGTCTAGATGCGATTACCATTCAAAAACGTTACTTACCGACTGATCTTTCTAGTATTACTTCAGCATATTTATCTATGTTATCTATCTTGATAAATTTAGATATGCAAATATTAACATATGAAACGCTTCGTAGAACGGTTTACGTTAATTTTGTAAGTTATTTTCAGGAAAAAAAACGTCAGAGAATTAATCAAGATGAATCATTCTCCAAAGAACTTAAATCCGATGATTATCCTTGACCTGGAAAAGACAAATATACTAAAGGCTGACCAGAAGTAAGCTATAAAATGGTTTCCAATTTTGTTAGATGATTGTCTTTCGTCAAAACCTGGTAAGAAACAATAGATTACAAAAATGTTCTCGAGAAAATGAAATGAAACTTTAATTGCATTTCGAGGACGTCTTAAGAATATAATTTGACAAATTCCAAACTACACAAAAGAAGCTATATACTAAGTATTTGAAAGAAAAAGTAAATTAAAATTATCTTATAATATTTAAGTACCTATATACCTATTTCTTGTTCTTATAAAAAGTAATTCATGAAGAAAAAAGAAATTAAGTGGTTTTTAACTATTTTTTTAACTATTGGTACACTACTTGTTTTAGCATTGTATATATATATACCTTTATACAATAATATTGTGACCGAGCAGTTGGCTTTATAATATATCTAGAGGAATGCCAGCTCCTGTCTCCCTCTCTTCTTTTCTGTTATCTTCGATTTCCCTGGGAATTGGAGGCTCTCCACGCGTTTTTAACCGTCGTAATTACGGCGGTAAGCACCTCAGCTTCCAACTCCCAGGATATGGAGCAGGTGAGCAATAAGGCCGCCGTCGAGGACGTAATACTGTATTCACGGTTTGCCATGAGCGTCAAAATGCGCTGCACATTTTCTAATACACGAACATTGATAAAAAGACAAATTATTAGCTTTGATCTTTACATTAATAATATAAGAAATCTTATTACATATTTAAATAGGATTAAAATTGAAATGAGAGAAAACGTGTTTTTGTAATTTCGTTTGTTACAATTATATACTCGTATATGCTATTTACCAGGTTTCAGCTGTGAACAATCTTTCGTTGTTTAACCCTAATAAATCTACCTATGGCCCAAATTTGCAATTTGTTTGCAACGCCAGTTCGTGGTCAGAATACCTTGATTAGTATAACTTATCTCTTTCGTTTGGTATAAAAAAGAAAAGGATAGGCAAAGTAATTTGATAGTACAAATTTCGGTTACAGGAAATGGTCGAAATACATTCCGTTTAATATCTCAATCAATGTGAATATATTTATGTCATATATTATAATTTACTGACTTTAACAAACTGTAAGTTTTTTTTACTGACCTATTTGAGTACTTCAACTTGAGGGTGATAGCTAGTCAGGTGAGTTTAGCAAAAGCCCTAACATCATATTATAGTTTTATTACAATATTTTCCTTCATCGAAAGGTTTTTCATTTGGTAGGTGGTAGAGCCACGCCGTAACTATTACTGGTTTCAGCATGAATGGATCGGCTCGCTCGGGGTAGTACCACCCTCTCACAGAAACACCGACTTGAAGGAACAGTTTTTGCATTGTTGCGTTTCGTGCGGTCAGTGAGAGCGCCGGAGGCTCACCACCCTTCCCTTCACCCCCTTCCTCTCACCTTCCCTCTCTCCCCCATACACAGGCTGGTAATGCACTCGGGACACGCGAGACAAAACTCCATCAGCATTAAGAAGTAGTCCAGTGAAGCTGTAAAGGCCTTACAAGGCCAATAGCGTAGTCAGTTCGGAAAAAAGGCATTAGAGGAATTATCGCTCGGACAGTTGAGCAAGTAACATCTACGGTACGAACAACAGTTCCTGGTAATTATACTAGTGTTGTATTTCTGTATCGTTTAACGTTTTTAATTGTTCTTGGTGGACTCAACCTGACATGAGCTAACATATTGCGACATGTCAGAGGAGCTTTTTTTATAGTAGCACTGCAAAATGACTGCACTGTGCCTGATGGTAAGCGCAGTACAATCCAAAAACAATGGCGACCACCGAGTGACACACGATCCATCGCCGGTCGCCGCTGTCATGCCGGCGATGATAGCTGGTCTGTGAAGGACGTAGAGTAATGAGTACGTGATCATTTTCATGCGGAGCGTCAGCAGTCCGTATCGTATCCTTGTAGTCCGGTGAAGCTGTTAAGACCTTGCTTGGTCAATAGCGTAGTCAGTTCGAAAAAAAAAACCGTATCGTATCGAGTGTGCAGTAGTGTCTTGCGGAATAGGTTGATTGAGGTTAAACTTTTTATTATTTAATCATTGTGATCGATTCTAATAATTGCTAAAAAAATTAAAATTGTGTCCTTCAAAAATAAATTCAAATAATTTCAATTTCAAATTCGGTTCCTACCATAAAATTCCGTTGAATTCGGTTGTAAATTGCAATAAACGGTATGCGTGTACGAAACAAACGAACAGTAATTGGACACGACACGTCACACGATCGTGCTCATCAAAACTTTGCTTCTATTCGCCGGTCAATGGCTACGCAATTAGCTACGTGCGCTTTGCAGCGTTTCCGTTATAGTATTAGATAGAAGTAAAATTGGTATCATAAGTATATACATGAAGTAATTTTTTTATGGCAGGGCAGGGAAAAAATTTCGAATCGTTAAACGTAAGGTTGGTATCTGTTTGTGCGTATTTGTAAGTATGCATAAGTGTCTTCCTGGGTTTAGTAGTATACCAAAATGAGTAAATGTATAGTTTAGTATTTATATGTAGTACGGGACTTACGGTATATCATCCGAAGCGCGCGTCCGCCAGATCCTGCATCCACCTTCCTAAGGCCTCCTCCCTCACTTCCCGCCTCTTCGCCTCTATCTCCCTGGGAGCCGGAGGCTCTCTAATGCGTTTTCTCGCCGCCGTGAATTCATACATGGCGGTGAGAACTCCTGCCTCCAGCTCCCAGGGCAGGAAGCCGGTGAGCACAAAAGCCATCGTTGAGGACACCATGCGATATGCCCGGATGACCCTCAGTGCTACAATGCGCTACATGTTGCGTAGTGCGCGCACATTGGTGGCACCGAGGGTGTCGGCCCACACCGGTGCCCTGTAGGCAGCCATCGCCCCCCTATATTAGGGAGCAACTGACCGAGTGCTGCCGCCGCCCCCGTAATTCGCGGTCCGAGTTCCGAGAAATGGGGCTCGAACCGCCAGTGCCCATCCAGTGTGAGGCCCAGATACTTCATCTGGGTCCCCATCCTGATTCGGGCACCCTCCGCCATTATGTGGGCCCCAGGTGGCGGGCCTCGTCGAGGCCCGTGAAAAAGCTGAGCCTCAGTCTTCTCGAGGGCCACCCTGAGGCCCAATCTCCGTAGGCCCCCGATCATGTCGGTTATGGCTGCCGTAGCCAAGCACACTACCTCCTTCCAATCCCCCCCCCCCCCCCCCGCGCTTATGAGCATTCTCATCTTCTTTATCTATAATTCTTCTGTCCGTATCTATGTGACTGAACTGCTTCTAAACAGTTTGACAGATTTTGATTAAAAAAATTGTGGGTGTTCAGGTGGATTCAAGAATGGTTTGGAACTGGTAGATGGCGCTGCGGTTGCGTTTTTTTATTAACAAAACTGGTCAATAGCCGTTTGGCCCGTTGGTATATATATATACATAAATTAAAGAAGGTTCACTTCCTCCGAGTGTACACATTTATTTATTTATTTAAACTTTATTGTACCCTAATTACATATATATACATTTCAAAAATATTTCACGTTTTATTAACGGTACAATGGGCGGCCTTATTGCTATTAGCAATTCCTTCAGGCAACCTTTGGATGGATTTTTCAATGGAGTAGAATCAGGGGTATTCTGGGTGTACAGGAATAAATACTAGGTAATACCACCTAAGATAGTGGCACGTAACTGTAATATAATAATGTGATAACTATAAATAATATAAAATATAATAACTGTAATGTAATATAATATAATGTAATGCAATATATGATATATATATAGATGTATAGATTGATAAATATATACACATAAGCGAATTTTAAATAGATAAATAGTGTTTTTTGACAGAGTTTCTAAAAATGCCCATCGTCTGCGCCCATCTTATAGAAATCGGTAGAGCATTCCATAGTCGGACAGCCTGGATTGTGAAAGACTTGGCGCTGAAACTTAAACAGAAGAATGAATGACACTTTTTTCTTTTTAGTTGACGTTCGTGTGCATGACTACCAAAAAGTTGGAGTCTCGATACTATTAATTAACTGAGATCTGAACGTCAACAATCGATTTATATAAAAGAGGTTTTATTCAATAATGATGACGATACAAATATAATCATTTTACGACTGATCTCGTCACTGTCTACAGCTTGCGATGTAATCGCCATGATGCTCGATTTAACATCAGTAACGGATATCTGTGTAAATTTGAAATCGTCATAGCTAGGTTTTGGCAATGATGTCAGATACTGTAGTGTGTTAGCCTTGAGATAAACATCATAGATGGTTGAAGAAGAGAAATGTTTATTTAGTGATTCGATGTCTAGGCCTTTGGGAGCACATTGATACACGCATTGCTTTTATTTTTTATTTGTTTACATTTTTAGGAAATAAATAATGAAACATAAACAGGTTCACTGTCACACTCCCACATCTTATACGTTTAAGTCGGCTCTGAAATTAAGCACACCTTCTATTATTGTAACGAAACTGATGTATAAGCCATAAATAGGTACCTAACGTCTAAAGGCAGAATTGAAAACTATCCTGTTATAATTATAAAAAAAATTGAGTTCAGTAGTTAGCGTGTGCGGACACCGCCTCGATCGACGTAGGTTTAAATTCTAGTACTGACTTTCATTGCATCGTGATGAACCATAGTATGGTGATACGTCTTTTTTAATACCCACCTAGATAGCTACCACTCTCAAGTTGACAATGTGACGCCAAACCCTTATAAGCATGTTTCGACAACTGCACTTGAAAGCAAATTCCCTCTAAGCTTAGCGTGCTACAATTTTGAGCCTCACCAGCAGATGAGATTGCAGTTAAAAGCAAAAATCTATAAGCAATAAAATTATGGTAATTCTGGGCATATATATTAGCCACACACATACATTTTTTTTACATAAGTGAGATTTACAACATCAAATGTATATTGGTATTTTACGAGATAAACGAAAATATATGATAAGTTTTCGATAAATACGATACGAACGATAGATGACAGCGGCGACGGATAGTATGTCTCTCGGTGGTCGCCATTGTTTTTGGATTGTACTGTGCTTCCCATCAGGCACAGTACAGTCACTTTGCCGAGCTACAATAAAAAATAAACATTTACGATAGTTGTGTAATTATTTCATTAAAATAACATACATAAAATAATATTATATCAAGTTAACTTGGAACTCTTTATTACGATAAAAAGATAAATGGAGAGCACATTGAAAATTAAAAAAAAGCATATAAAGCAACCCACTATATTCAAAAAACGAGAATGACAACGCTTCGTTATAAAACTGAGCGCGGAAATGCCCGTTGTCGTCAACCCCTGAATAAAAAATACATCGCCCCATATCCAATTTTCGAAAGAGTTCCGTACATGAGTTTCATACTACCAATTTTTTTATCTGCCGCGACTTCTCGACCGAAACTCTTATGTTAAAAAAATACATTCATCACAATTTTAACAATAAAACACAATTGGATTACACTCGTTCGTAAATTGGAAATTCTCGTGGGTGTTCCACATACCGTTCGGAATCAATACAAATTCCAGAGCGTCTGTGAAGCTTCACATTAGAATCTATATTAAAAACAAAATGCGACAAATAAAATTGACCTCAATGTACGAACGTTAGAGATTCTTGGGAGCTAATGTAAAACGGAGCCAGGGTTCGTAATTTAATAATGAAAGCTACCAAATGGTTCCCACACTTCCTTTTAGACTTGGGTCTGGTGGTTATTTCTGATGGTATATGAATATGAATTCACATTTCAGATGCAACAAAAAAAAGTTTTTTTTTTAGGTTTTTTTTTGGCAACCAATTTTCTAGTAGATTATTACTGCCATTGTCGAGTAGGTAATGTGTAGGTATTACAAGTTTCTTGTGACAAATTCAATGTTGTAACAAGATTGTTAGAACTTTTCAGGGAGTTTTTGTAGCAAGTCAAAATTCATGTTCCGTGGTATTATTTCCCATCCAATTCCCTTGTGAACAGTAATCAAACTACCTATATTACGTGAAACACCACCAATATTACAAAACATAGAGCCAAATAACACAAGATTATTAAAAAATATAAAACGCACTACATACCATTCCAAGATCCCACAAAAAACTCAAAAAAAAAAAAAACTTTTTAACGGTGTTCCTTATAAGAAAAGATACGTTTGTTATAGCAACCGAGTTGTTAAATTCATATTTTAAAACTACAAAGACGTTATTCTAGTTTGCCTTTTCACATGGTAAAAACTATATATTACTTTATTTCTGCATTTATAGTTCTTGTTCGTAACATAACCCAATACTCTTTAATAGGATACGAGAGCCGAGACAGTCCTCCATCTTCTCATGGACTGTCCACGATTCGGCTCGTCCAGACACGACCTCGAAGTGGGGACCGGGTTGGGGCTGAGGACTTTAAGTCTCCCCGTATTCCTGACACCAGACTACATTGATGCCACCTTAAAATTCTTCGCTGAAGTGGTGAAAGTGGCTAGTTTTAGGAATAAATGATCACCAAGTAGCCAAATAGATACACACCAAACAATGTACACAAGGAATACGGGGAGATACGAGAAACATACACAACACCTGGCAACTGCACAAACAGGAAGTGTTGAGAAATGTTTTTAAAAATCGTTTTGTAATTTGTACATAAAAATTAAGGAATTATAAATAAATAAAAAATGTAATCAAGAATTATAAAGGTAATGTAAATGTAAATATATGTATGGTTAATTAAGTGCGAAAATTTAAAAAAATGACATAAATATATAAATAAAGATATTAAAGCGCAACATGTAAGAATAGTTTTTAAAATAGAATATGATGCAATGGAATAAAAGAATTGGAATAAATTATTACCTAGCAAAAAATGTCTCGGATACGTGTCTGAGGATAAGGGGACTACAAAACAAAAAATAGAATAAGAGAAGTTTTCAGTGTCAATTTTCAAACTTTTTATAAGAAATGCTTTAACATTAGATTACATCCTAACCAATATAATAGATGTGTATGTAACTTTGTTTGTTTGTTACGCTTTCAAGCTCTAACTACTCAACATTTCATCGTAATTTTTTTGATTACGTGTTGTCAGGTGATACAAAAATAAAATAAATAGAGACATTTCGTCTAGAAAAAAACAGTTGAATATTCTTTAACTTTCTTTGAACATATTCTTTCCTCACTACGTTACACTATTCCAGTTAATCGTAAATCATTTAAGTAAATATAATTTAAAAATTTCATAAATTAGGATGAATTACTCAACTTTATCCGCTAGTTAAGTCAGTGACCATCAGACTTTTTGACTACTTAATAACGATAATAATTTAAAATAACCTCTTGGGCCACTGCAAATTTTTTATACAAGCCTCAGGTTACGGATGGATTATAATTTTTCTACACAATCATGGACTTTATGTTAGACATATAATGGTATACAGAGATGGGTATATTAAATTTAAGTATAAAAAAATTGCTTTGGGAATATCCCAAATGTAGGATACTATAATCTTTTATATACATAAGCTTAATGATTTCATTTTAGTGTCTAATAAAATACATCTTCCGTGAATGTATTTCATGTAACACGTAACTAAGAATACATTAAGCTTCATTACTCAAAGCCATAAAAGGGTGTAGTAGGCGGTTATTAAATCATTTATGTACTTAAGTCTTGCTTTAATACTTAATGCATTATCTTATAGCGTTGTTAGATGTCATATACTCACTTAATATATTTATATTATTATCTTAATTATATCAATGTGTTTAGACTATTATTAAATTAACTATATAAAAGAACATGTAGTCCGGTGAAGCTGGTAAGGCCTTGCTGTAGTCTTGCTAGATCAATAGCGTAGTCAGTTCGAGGAAAAAAATAAAAGAGCATAGAAATCGAGAATGGCATCACAATTATGATTTTTTTTACAGTTTGATATACACACATATACCAGGTGAAAGGTTAAACACTCGCAGTATTCTAAGATATAATACTTCATGGTCACATTTAACGTATAAAATAATAATATCAAAACAAATACTAATAAACAACCAAGAACACCTAAGTTAAAGTATGTTCTAAAGTACTTTCAAAACGTTCCCTTTCAAGTGAAAGTGAAATCACGCGACGGTCATTGACACTGTGCTTTTAACATAGACGCGTAAAGGATTGTGTATAATTTTTGTATTTTTTCTAGATAATTCGGTTAAATATTAAGCACCTATCTTTTTCATTGATTTAGAACGAGAATCGAGTGCAGAGTATCATGCATAAATATTGCTACTGTCTAAACATTCAGCCTGTATAATACATACAAATAAAATTATAGAGATTTGCGGTTGTACGCGAATCACGTAAAAACAGCTGAATAGATTTCGTTAAGCTTCTTTTCGTTTTACTTCTTAGATATTTGGTTTTTGTCCAAAAAAAAAAAAAAACAACTATCATGAAATCTTTGTTTATTATAAAATGATTAGTTTTATATTACTACGAATTTATAAGTATTACAAAAGACTAATTTGTAAAAAAAAATTGTAAGTAAAGTGTATTTATGTTTTCAATTTTTTCTTTATTCTTGGACTATCCTATACTTACGTTTAAGCACCTTACTGTCGCGCCTTAACCATGTTCTAGCTCTAGTGTTAAATAAAAAAATAAATAAACCAGATGTTATATTGAAAATTACTTGGAAATATGAAGGGTATAAAAATGAAACGATTACATGATTTTTATTATATTTTAATAACACTCTCTCAATACGCAAACAAATGGTTACATCTAAATAATTTAAAAGCTACTATCAAATTCAATAAAGCCGTTTTTACTTACAATCGATTTTCTTTGACAAAATATTTACTTGCTTAAATATGTTTAAATGCCAGTTGTTAACAGTGTATCGTTTGAGCGATATACAACGAGGGCTGTTTATTCAGCAAAATGTATTGCGTCAATTAATTCATACGACACATATTAAGCTGAATGTTTTTCCGTGAGAACACAATTTGAAGCATCCTTTATGGTAGTGGTTGTAATTGTTCCATTTAACTTGATAAATGATTTGACATATTTAGCCATAGCCATTTAAATCAAAGAATCACCAATTAAATTTGCTTTTAGTGGTGAAAATAAACATTTATGAGTTTAGGAGTTAGTAATACCATTTTCAATGGTGGTAGAGCCACGCTGAAAGTATTACTGGTTTCAGCATGAATGGGTCGGCTCGTCCGGGGTAGTACCACCCTCTCATAGAAAACCCACGTGAAGTAACAGTGCTTGAATTGTTGCGTGTCGTTCGGTCAGTGAGAGGTCAGTGAGGCCCACCTCCCCTCCCCTCTCCTCTCCCTCTCCCACCCCTACCCCTTCCCCCCAAAGGGTGGCAACGCACTTGCAACTCCTCTGGTGTTGTTAGTGTCCATGGACGGTGGTGACAGGTCAGGTGACCCATATGTTCGTTTGCCACCAATGAAATAAAAAAAAAACCACAAACCAGACGTAACAGTGCTTGCATTGTTGCGTTTCGTCCGGTAGGTGAGACCTAGTGACATCGATTTCACGTGGTATTCAATATTTCAAATGAGAAGATAATCGTATCCACGTCAACTTCACTCAGTACTTGTTAAGATTGGATTATTAGCAGTGCGTGCAACATCAAACATATTCTCATTTTTATTAATAACTACCTGTTCCCGCGGCTTTGTCCTCGTGGAACCTGATGTAAAAAATGTGACAAAGTAATCGGAATGTATTAAGTAAAAAATCCTGGACAAATTATACACCAAGACGTTCCTCATGAATCACTTTATCCACTGATGGAAACCGCATAAAGATCCGGTCAGTAGTTTTTGAGTTTATCGCGAACAGACAGACAGACAGACGCGGTAGGGGACTTTGTTTTATACTATGTAATGAAGTAAGTAAGACGCGTTAGATTTACATTCTTATGATATTTATAGAGACAAAATTAATACATTAAGGTTACTATAATAAAAAAAAACGTCCTGTTTAGATAGTTGTGCTGGAGACGTCGAACACATAGTATACAACTACGAATGAACTATGAAACTTAAAAACGTTTAAATTACGATGTTTTATGTTTGATTGCTTCATTTATACGAAAGATATACGTAGAGCTAGGCATATACTTTCAATACACCATTTGGAAATTAGTTAAATAAATTAAACGCCAGCTTTTGAATTGGCCACAAACTATACCAAGTTGGACAATCTCTACAAGTTCAAATTATGATTACTATTTGCATGAGCAAATTTTGATTAAATCCATTATTTAGCTGTTTATTTAAATAGCGAACATATGCAAGTATCCTTGTTCACAGTAATATTAAGAACTGATAGCTATTCATTATTATTTTTATAATTCTGAGAGTTTTAATAAAAATATAATATAATTATTTTATAAACATATATCCGGTACCGTGCTATACAGTATAAGTAATATATGTTATAGTTTATTATATATTTTATACTGAATTCGCATTTCATACGAAGTAAGAAGGTGGTTCGATATTTATCTTCCTCTTTGAAACATGATCATACTGCGCTTTAAACACAGAGTACGTTATATAAATAAAGGTCGCACTCGTTCTTTCCAATCAGCGCCTCTATAATAATAGTTTCGAACTAATATCTGTTGGTCATAAATGTACATTTATAGTTATGTATGTATGCATACAGCGGTATTGCGTAAATCGTATACAAGTTTTTAGTCATTTCTATTTGTAATGAATATATTCATCGTAAGGCAAATCTAAATCCAAGTATGTATATGCAGGAGTCAATGTTTATAAGTAGATCCGGAGATAGATAAAATTGTTTGTAGGAGGCAAGAAAATTTAAGGGAGCACACTCTCGAACAGATACGTAAACAAAGAGATGAAAATAAATATTTGAAAGACTGACGTTTGAAATGTCAAAATTAATTATCGTCCACCATATTTTGTTATCAAACTTGCCAAAAAAATATATTACAGTGCCATCTAGTAACTTGATTGATAACCAAAACTAGACGAGCCTTTTCCATACAAATCCGATACTGAGGAGTGAAAATAGCCTGGCTATAAACGCCGCCTACTCGATAGTATGTACGAAATGGAGCGATAAATATATACGAATATACATGATATTGAAATAATATTCTATATCTTTAGATCAGTTTGCGAACGTTATTGCAATTGCGATACATATTTTCAATGATATTATAAGTAAAAAGGAGGTTTACTTATAACATCATTGTATATTTTGTAGCGCGGACTGATATTTTTTTTTTTATATCATAGAAAGCAAACGAGCAGATGGGTCACCTGATGTTAAGTGATCACCACCGTCCATAGACACTTGCAACATTAAAGGAGTCGCAAGTGCGTTGCCAGCTTGTGTTTGGGGGAAGGGGAAGGAAAGAGGGAGATGAGAGGGAAAGGGAGGTTGGTCGATTGAAACGCAACAATGCAAGCACTGTTACTTCAGGTCGGTTGTCTGTGGGTCGGGTGGTAGTACCCCGGGCGAGCCGACCCATTCATGCTGAAACCAGTAATAGCTTCAGCGTGGCTCTACCACCTACCAAATATATTCCGATAATTCATTATAGACTTTTCAATCGGGTAATCAATCCGAATCAGAATTATTTCCCTTATATGTGTATTTATTATTCTTTGGTGTATTCGATATTATACTTGATATATGTGCCTTTGTTTACAAAAATTGCAGTTTAGTTATGCCTTTTAACGATACATAAAAAATGAATTACCATAAAATTACAATATAAATTTCAGTTTAAAGCAATGGTACCAAACTTCCTAATGATGGAGCATAATAGTCTGGTTTTATGGTTTTGTGCGACAACATCTCTTGTTCCGTGAAGCTTGTCAGTACTAATAATGTTTTGAATCCAACTGCCTTCCCCAGACCGATGTCCTGTTCGATCCTGTAATTTAAGTTTAATGCATGTGAAATTATAATTAACAAACAAACAACCAGTCATTTACTGATATTTGGTTCGTTAATTTGTGCAAGGAGATTAAAGTATGTAATAAATTGAAGATAATAGTGTATGTATGATTTGATATTAAACGTTACATGAACTGTAGAATTGCTAAATTATTTTCTAAAAGTTGTATTGATAACAATTAGAAGCCACCCATTTTCTATTTTTCAATTTACTAAATCTAATACACTAGTTGTATAAAAATAACTTGATACTCACAGAACTCGTAATTATAAGACGTTATTTTTAGAAAAATTCAATTGATATTTAATACAATTATGGTAGGTGGTACAGCCACGGTGAAGTTATAACTGGTTTCAGCATAAATGGTTCGGCTCGCCCGGGGGAGTGCCACCCTCTCACAGAAAACTGAAGTGATGTAACAGTGCTTGCATTGTTGCGTTTTGTTCGGTCAGTGAGAGTACCGGAGACCCACCTCCTCTACCCTTTCCCAATCCCCCTCCCTCCCATTCCCCCTCGCCCAAACACAGGCTGGCAACGCACTTGGAACTCCGCTGGTATTGCTAGTGTCTATGGACGTTAGTGATCACTTAACACCAGGTGACCTACCTGTTCGTTTGTCTAGAATGATATATAAAAAAAAATTGAAATTGTACTTTTTTTATTCTTTAGCATTTGACTACAATCAGACTTGAAGTTAAATGCATAAAATTTAAAGAGCTACCCTTATTGAGTGCAGCTATCAGAACACACCTACAGACGCTTGGCTACAAATTTTCGATTTGAGGTTTAAGTTAAAAAAACCATCATACTATGGTTGCACAGCGATGTTTTCCATCAGTGAAAGTTCAAGTTCACAGTAGGACCTGATCATATGCGAATGTTCCGAACATTGAACTGAATTCTAACATTGCTTCAAACAATATACATGCTTGGGAAGTATTACATATCACAAGTGTTTATATAGTTTTATGAATTTATTGATACTTACATATCGCCGATAAAAAGCACGCGGCTCGGGTCCGTGACCTTAGCTTGCTTCATAGCTAACTCTCCGAACATTTTACCAGGCTTGCCCAACTGTATTGGAGTACGATTCACGTGTTCTCCAACTAAATCTGTGAACGCTCCCGTAGCTGTAATTATTAAAAATCATTACCGTATACTACATTTAATTATAATTAACTAAAAAAATGGATATACATTTTATAATTTGGGATACCAGTCTTTATTCATATTGCGTACGGGCATGCGCTTGGTCTTAATTTCACTTGATCGTAAGTGAAGATAAGGCCAGTAATGGATCGTGCTTACTCATAAGGAGTCTATTCACTCTTTACTTGAACATTCCCAAGTTATGTGCTGGCGAGTAGAATGATAGTTAGCCGAACGTATAATAAATTAAGAAGTAAATCCCTTCTTACGAGTCCCGGGAATATTAGATATTAGATCTGATTTAATAGTGAACGTATACCGTCACGGCAAACAGTGTGCCCCTTTTATAATACTTCCTTATATATGTGCGTATATATTACACTTCGTTGATTCTCTGTGTGAGCTGCGTAGAGTATTTATCCGACTATAGTACGCTTAGAACGTTTACCACTTGTATGGAAGCTTGTAAAGGTCTAAACAAAGTTAGGTTAAGCATTTTGGAGATTCTTCCGGGAAAACAAAACATTTTGTTTTCCCGGAAGAATCTCCAAAATGATATACATTTGGATATGAGTAATTAAGTTTTCATGTCTTCAAGAGATACTGTGGCATTATTGGTAAAATTAATTTCAGTAAGAATATCTAGAAATAAATGTATTTATTAAAATTTGAGAAAACATGTGAATTACTTATTTTTAATAATAATTTAAAAATAGAAGAACACTTTCTAATCTAAAAGACGTTTCAAAACAAAATAATTGTATCGGATTAAATTCGTTAGTTCGTTACATTTTAAAACTATCATTTTTTTAGCGACCACTAAATTCTTCATAGTTTGAATATTTCAACTAATGAACCAGGTAAAGAAATGATTCTATTTTTAACTTTTAGGATATGATCAAAAAGTTTTTGAGCTACCCAAGCTCCTTTATAGGAAGTCTTTTACCAAGTTCCGTGGGTAGTGTTTTATAGATTATATTTTTGAAATTACAAACGAAAAATCATACCTAAAGCCAAACGGCCGGCGTAAGGCACCAGCTTATCAGTGGCACCATTTATGAAGAGCACCTCAGGTCGCTTCAAGTACGTTGACGCTCTGTGTAATTTTGCCAGGTTTACACGAAAATCGCTGTCGAAAACGACCGCTCCAATCTCCTCATCATCCTTGAGATATTGAGCGTAGTCACCGTAATATTCAGGGACTAATGTGGGCTGAAATTAATTTACGTCTATGCTTAGCTAAACTATTAAATCCAATAAAATAAGATCATGAAAAAATGTATATGAACTTATTGTTTATACATTTTTTGTCCTAAGAAGGAAGTTTACTGTAAAAAAGTCCATGGGTTTAAATAAGTCTATTAAAGAAACTATTACTTTTTTTTTGATCATACGAAAACGAATAATGTTAGTGGAGATGACAAGTGTATGCGTATAAGTAGAGGCTTCTTAAATATACACTAGGGTGACAAGTCCCAAACACTGACCTAAATTTCTCTTTCTGCAACTTGGACCCGGAATTCGCACGGTGAATCTATGGAATGCTAAGAACGTCGTTTCTTTTGTCATTGACAATTTGCATAAGTAGAGGATGCTCGCCCAAACTTCTAATTTTAATGTTAATAGGTTGATCAGAATACCGTTTGATAATATTTTATGTAGCCTAACACGGTAACACTTCAATCATAGAAGAGAAGAACTATCTCTCAAATACACTTACTGGAACACAGGTTTTTTTTTATGTCATAAGTGGCAAACGAACATGTGGGTCACCTGCTGTTAAGTAATCACCACCGTCCATGGACACTAACAACACCAGAGGAGTCGCAAGTGCGTTGCCACCCTTTGGGGGGAAGGTACTAGGGGAGAGATAGGGAGAGGAAGAGAGGGGAGGGGCGGTGGGCCTCCGGCGCTCTCACTGACCGAACGAAACGCAACAATGCAAGCACTGTTACTTCACGTCCGTTTTCTGGGAGTCGGGTGGTACTACCCCGGGCTAGCCGACCTATTCATGCTGAAACCAGTAATAGTTTGAACGTGGCTTTACCACCATTAAAGGTGTATAGGCATGGGTAATTGCTTATAGGTCTTCATTTTAAGATGGTTAGATTGCTAAATGGATATTTGATTCTTTTTTATCACCGTGGTATAGTTATATCACGATTATTTCCTTCACTTAAAATTCAGGCTCATTGACACGCTATCACTGACCCGCTATCGCTTCTTCAAGGAAGTAACATAGAGTGGTAGTATATAACTCTATTATTCAGTAATCATTTTTAACCTGTGATTAAAAACTGACAAATTGCTTTTGCATTTGGAATTAGTTTGTGAGAAATGTATTAAATATTAAAATAAGAACTGATAAACTGAAATGTTTTGTTCTATACTTAGGCAAATGACGTATTTACAGGTAGACTCGTCTTTGTATATATTTTATATATTGAGTATGATAATTAATTAACTCACCCCCTCTTCGCATTCGAAGCCGGACGCTTCCAAAACCTTTATTGTTTCGGGAGACGTGACACAGTATATTTTCTTGTCGAAATTTATAGATTTCAAATAATCCGCTATAGCTTTAGAAGGGATTGTCAAGTTGTCCTAAAATTAATATCTCCATTATATTCCTAATTGCATGTTGATTACGCGAAATACACTGAGTACCTCTGATGAAGCTAAGATTTTTGTAAAACCGTAACAATTATCTACGTATACAGTTGGAGATCAAACAACGTTATAACCTGTAAAACGCATTACCTTTTATAACTTTACGACTGTATTTCGCAAATGAAAACACTTAGATTCGCATATAGCATTCGATATTATCCGTTAACAATAATCTATTAGTCTATACAGCCTTTATGGATATATATATAAGAAAGAAAGGCTGTTGTTAAGTATGCATTAGATACGATGTTACAATTTTACTCAATAATATAAAGGTTATTTATAACGTTTATATTATATTACGTTACATTATAACGATTTTATTCCCTCGAACCAGCACTATACTTACAAATCCATTTACAATTTCAGTAGCTTCGAACAACGCTTCATAGTTCTCCCTGGATCTTGAACTGTTGTTCGATACAAAGCTTACAGTTTTACCGTGAATTTTCATTAATTGTACAAAGTCACCTGATCCTGGCAGTGGCATTTTACACCAAATTACCCCTTAAAGCAATAGTTACTGTTAATGTTAGAATTTTAGCAGGTGGTCTATTGTTATTATGTTGATGAATTGTAATTAAATCGTTGATAGAGACGGAGTCTCGTCCCGTTGATGAATTTATATGGCCTTGCTGAATTTGATTGCGTGAGTAACAGTGCGGACTGGGAGATAGATGTAGTAAGCGTTGCGGAGGAAAGAATATCGAATATACTGGAAATATTAAATTGCTTTCATATAATAGAATCCAGATAGAAAATATCGAGAATAGTTGTTTTGTAAAAATTAAAACATCATACAATTTGTAGTGCAATAAAATATCTACTTGAACTATGAATGCACTATCTGCTGCACGCGCACCACGTTTTTCGTTTTCAATGTTACAAGTACTTTCCTAGCTATTAAAAATTCACAATCACAAGTTCTCAGGGTAAACTGTTACAGTTTAACAGTCTTTATGTAGTTCTAAAACTTTACGACTGAAGAAAAAATATATTATACTTATTATTTCATTTTAAAAACTTGGTATATATATTTGAAAAGAATGCATCTATGTTACATTGTTTCATCTGTTTGGAATATATTAAAAAATGCATTATTTCGTTCATACTGTTACGATTAAAATCTATTATAGTCCTTATATTTCTTAAATACAAATTCGATTACAATCATCAAGCTGTATTGAAATAGTATTACGAACTATTTAATGTTCCGCGAGATCGTGTGTTTTATAGGAAATGCGTATTTAATCTGAATGCATTGTGGGCTATCTTCTTATCTTCTTTCTTTTCTGTAACTGTGTCTTTACAATATTATATTATATAATTAAATATTTCTACGAATAAGAGAAGTGTGCACATTTTGTTTTATACTGGCTGATGCATAAATTGAATATAATTTTTTTGTACCCGATGTACAATAGTTTTTGCTATCACTTTAAAATAACTGTGGAACCCTTTACGTGCAGTTTCACAGAACGCTAAAGGATTGCAAATTGTTTATTCGTACATAGACGGGGACTATCAAAAATAAGCTGCATGAGCCACTGTGTGGTTTATTATGAAAGAGGAAATTAAACAATTTCTTAAAATATTGCCGTAATATATACAGTAGTGTAGATTAGTTCTTAAGAGTTTAAACTGTTGCATGTTCTGGGTTTTTATTTATATCATAGGAGGCAAACGAACAGGTGTTTCACCTGATGTTAAGTGATCACCACCGTTCATAGACACTTGCAACACCAGAAGAGTCGCAAGTGTGTTGCCATCCTGTGTTTGGGGGAAGGGTAGTTAAGATGGGTTACCGACGCTCTCACTGACAGAACGAAACGCAACAATGCAAGCACTGTTACTTCACGTCGGTTTTCTGCGAGAGTGTGGTACTACCCCGGACGAGCCGACCCATTCATGCTGAAACTAGTAATAGCTTCAGCGTGGCTCACCTCTTCAACTTCGTTCTACTACTTTCATAATGCAAAACTTGTCAATGACGAGGAGAATAATAATGTAATATGTAGGAAACGTAGGAAGAAGAAATGTAGGGGTGAGGAGCAAGTCCTACCCTTACATATATGTTTTTGGATGCCCGTGTGTGGGAATAAAGTTGTTTTTTATGTTGCAATTACTTTAATTGTTATGTTACAGTGGTGCTGTAGTGCAACCTTATCGAGTGCTTGTTTGCGACTAACAAATTAATTATTCATTAAATATAATTTTAATATAACCGACCGATCGACAGACCGACGTGAAGTAACAGTGCTTGCATTGTTGCGTTTCGTTCGGTCAGTGAGAGCGCCAGAGACCCACCTACCCTCCCCTTCAGGTCAGGTGACCCATCTGTTCGTTTGCCTCATATGATATAAAAAAAAAAACTGTGCTGATGCGGAAATAATATATAGGGCACCATTTAATGTACGTAATGGTACAAGAAAAATAATAAGAATATATGCAAATGTAATTCTATATTTGTAGGATAATATATGCAAATTCATTTTATTTAGTTTATTAATTATCAACAACACTTTTGTTTGTTGAGCTCTTTATTATCATATTCAAAACAACTACAGAACCTTATCGTGAATTTATGGCGGGATTTTAATCTGTCGTGTAGTGGATTTTATATATAATATTGTGTTATTTCATTCTGTATTTTGTAATACTGATGCCATTTTAAGTAGTATCTTTAGGTTATTGTGCAGAAGTGAAGTGGGTGGGAAATAATACCACGGGGCATGGATTATGAAATGTCACAAACACTCATGTGTCACATCGAAAGTTGTAATTAGGGGGCAATCATCTTGTTATAACATTGAAATTATTACAAGGCACTTGTACCATTATTACATACTCAACAATGACAATAATAATGTAGAAGATTGATTATCAGAAACGAAAAAATATGCTTATCATTATAATATGAATGAACTTTTTATTAAACTTTTGATTTGTACACTGGCGAGTTTAATGCCATAAGGCATTTTCATCCAGCTAACCACCGGTATTGATGCTAATCAAAAACTTTTGTAGGTAGTGCCTATATAAACAAAACAAAAGATATATGTCTCTAATATTTATAAAGACATCTAGAGTTAGGAGTTTGTAGAGTAAGTAGAGTTTGTTTAAATCCGCCTGACTAGTTACCACCCTCAGATTGAAAATCTGTCTCCAAGTACCTGTTGGTTCTTCGACCACATCGTCATTTAATATCAGATAAGATTGTGGTCACATTTATAAAGAATAAAAAAGAATCAACTGAACCGATTATAACGAGACTTTTACTGGATAGAGGATTTATCAAAATATTGTCTAGGTACATATCAATGTACTTTTCTCATAAATGAGCATTAATGACAAACTATAACAAAGGTAAATAACTTAAAAGGTTTATACGAGTCGTGTAGTAATTAGAACGGTATGGTACAAAAAAAGATGCACTAATCAATAAAAAACAAAAAAGGTAATAAAATATAATTAAGAAATAAAAATAAGTGAGTTTAAATTAAAATACAAACAGCAGTACATAAGTAAAATGAAATAATTATCAATAAAACAATTCTATAGATGTTAACCACTTAAAATAGTTAAATAATGACATATATTATGGTATATACCGTCACAATCCGAGAACACATGATCGAAGGAATCGAGAAACTTTTTAAATTCATCAGAATTTAATCCCAGAAGATTTACGGGTTCAGAGCTCATATCTTTTGAATCACAAGACACGTCTAACAATATTTCTAAGCAATGAGCACGTGTACGCCTGATCTAGTTGTGTAGTGTACTGCGCCTGCATCAAACATGTATATGATTTTCATTTTTACATTGTATCGGTTTTAGCGTATGACATCACCTAACATTAAAGGCGATATGGTCTTAACCTGCGTAGTAAGGGACTGCGGGAAATGGACACGAGCACTTTTATCGCCTTGGCAAATCTTGCACAGACTTATGCGCTTAGTATTCAATACTCCTCCCACCAGTTCATCAGGGAGGGTTTAAGGTCGTCCCTTTTAAGATAGGTCGGAGCCCTGCTGAAGGTCCAACACCTGCTGAGTCGAGTAAAAATGTTACAGAGGCGGCCACTACCCACCTAGCTGAATGGTGCAAGAAAATGACCGACGGGGCTTGTCAGTACAAATCTGGTATTATACCCCAGACATTATATACTGCCCGGTGAGGAAGGGATCTAAGAAGTTTACATAGCGAGAATAAAAAGAGGGTTACGCCAGGTTTCAAGTCGAGCTCCAAATAAAGCTGCTGGAGTATGCTTAGAAAAAAACAATCATCATGCTTGGTTTCATCACGGTATTACGTGATGTTGAATTAAGGTTTACTGGAAAATTAGGTATATAAATTAAACGATAACATAACTTTTTATATACTTTAATTATATTTTCTCGACACATAATTAAATCGGTTCTAAATAATTTAAAAGCTACTATCAAACTCTATAGAGTTGTTATTAGTTACAACTAATTTTTTATAATCAAATATTACCATAAAAATATGTTTAAAAGTTTACTTGTTCATAATTTTAATATCGAACCGTATGCCTTTTAATAGATATATGGTAAGGACTATTTATTCTACAAAAGACATTCATACGACACGTATACTTTATTTGAAATTAGAATTTAACAAACGTAACTAACGAAAACTTTAATTTAACTTTGGTTCAGAAATGTATGTTAAATGTTTAATAAGGAACGACTTATTTCTGAGGTACTTTAATTGTAGTTTATTTGTTCAATAGCGTTATCAGTTCAATAACTTGTCAAATTGCTTTTCTGAACTCTCAATCATACGGTAAATGTCAGTAAAATTCAACGGGCCATTAGACAGTTTATCTTATGGGTAACTTTGTTGAGTTAATAACTATTGTTAGTTTAACCGAGTATCTCAAAAACCAGGTATTAAGCTTGCTTTGTAAAAATATTATATCAATCATATGTTGTAGTTATATTCTAACAAACACTTACACATAATCCCAAGCTCATTCACTGAAAATATTATGTTGACTAGTTCAACAAATAAGTGCTTAACAAGCTATACAAAAATATAACTGACAAAATTCTTAAATTTCTATATGATTAGTTAAAATATTTATTTTATTGTATGTGGTTACGTATGTATACATTTTGTGATAAATGGTTCATTTCAAACCGCCTTTCAAATCAGTAAAAAAAAGAATTATGTATTTAACAAAATGATGTTACATGACGTAAAAATAACTGTAGAATCCCGCATTAGGAACTGAATCCTGCGTAATCATTCATAAGTACGTTACAAAATTTAGGAACTGTTAGTGCCGTCGGTGGCTTACTTATTGGAATTACTTATAGAATGTAAAACATAGGTATATATATATAAAAAAACGTTAAATTTGCGCAGTATTAATAACTAAACACAAAGCACATGGTTATAATATCTAAGTGAATAAGTGTAGGTAGATATATAAATTGACCTTAAAATTATATTTATTTTCATATCCTGCGTGTGTTTAAGAGAGAATGTGAAGAATATTCTCAGCCTCCTGCTATGTCATAGATAATAACCAGTTTGTGACTTGTTTTTGCTTCTCTTAATTCTAGGTTAATTAATTGACAGTGATTATTCATTTGTCTATTTAACGAATGTAACGATGTTGTATGTAACGAATGTGAGGGCAAACTCACGAAAGCGTTGAGCGGAAGCAGAGTTAACTTTGGGTGTTTTTATATTGCAACGCTGAGCGTGAGCAACATCAAAGGAATTCGTGATATCACTGTTTAATGGTGGAAGTTTTCTAATGTATTTGTGGTAAGTAAGGGTCATTTTTAATATGTATAACTGTCGCACTGTCAGAACTTTGGACTCTCCATAGAGATCTCATGTGGAGTAGCGATAAGGTTTTCTAAAAATTACCTTTAAGAGGGGCCTATATCTTCTTATTTGAAACCTCACACCATTACTGACCACTGCCGTGCTATAGACAAGGCTCGTTCAATGGTTTGCGGGCCATGGAATAGTGAATTTGAAGAAATATACCCGGTACTGAGGTAATATAATCTTTAGGTCATCTTACCCGCGTTATTGCAATTGTGAGATATATATATATATATATATATATATCTATTATCAAATAAAAAATATACTGTATTTGCGTTATTACATGCATTATTGACTTTTTACATAGATCTTAAAAGTAATCAAAATGAACGCCTCCAACTTTGACGCCTTCATCAATCAAAAAGTGTAAGTACTTATTTAAAACTCCTGGAAGAAATTACAACAATTACGATTTGGTAAAGAATAACTAAAATCAAAATTGGTTCTACATGTCATGGCTATTTTTAAAGACTATATAAAAATAGACGCCGCTATGCCGTCAGCATCATGTGAGAAAATATAAGGTACAAAAATTGTCTATAGGGTTTCTATGGATTCTAAACACCCATAAACTTTTTTTTTATTTCATATTGTTATCTAGTAGAAAATCTAGTGAAAATACTGCAAAACTAAAATCAATATTCTAGTAAACGAAACGTTTGCCAATATTTACTTGATTACTCAAGAAGAGGGTATGTTTTTCGAGTTTATGTATGCCCATACAATTCTACAAACGTATCAGTGTTGCCAGATTTTCTTAATTGCCATGTCGGGATTTTGGAACTTTCGGAGTGAAAAAAGTGGTATTCTTTCATCGTAAACGGGATAGTAAAAAACGTTTATTATCAAAAGTTTTTGAATATTTATCTTTTTATTTGAGTTCAAATTATGTTTACATGACAATAGGTAGCAAAAATAAGCACTGAAAATTTATATTGGTAAAAATGTGATATTTTAAATCAAACTTATCCCATCGTTAAATAGTTGAGTCTTATTCGTATTCTGAATTTAAAAAAAACAGAAATATATATGCACGCACGATTGAGTTATCCACGAAAACGGGACTAAGCCAGTCCCGTGCGGGACATTTAATTTTAATTTAAAAATTGGGACGTCCCGCCATAAACGGGACGTCTGGCAACACTGATACGTATGTAGAATTGTCGTCTGACACGTTTAGTAGCTGAAAACGGCTACATAAAATATCATTAGATTCATGATAAAAGAGTAACATATTCTTAATCATATGGCAATCTCAAAAAGAAATAAAAATACGTTTTTAACTTGTCAGTTATTAATTGAACATCACTTTTATTGATATAACTAAAAATGACTGTATTTTCATTAATAATTCTACTTGCATAAACACCAAAATATAAATTATACTACCTATCCGCCCTAATTTCCCATAGGTGTACTGAGTAAATGAAATCAAAGTTTTCTTTTACAATACGATTATGTAATGAAATACAATAGTTGCCGAACAATAGAATGTTAATCTGTCAATTCTGTCCATATTTTCGAAGATCTCTCTGTTTTATATGCAATTTTTTTTAAACCAATATTTTCCCTTTTTTGTACGATTATTCAAACATACTCATACAAAATTTGTCCTGACATTTTCAAACACAACAAAAATTAATTAACCCAACCGGAAGCCATTTTGAAGTGATGCGATTACATTTGGCAATTGATTTTATTTATATCGATTTTCTTTAACATTGTTACGACTATCACATATATGCGCGCAATAAACAGCCTGATATTATCAACGAGAATCTCGCAATAGTAACTCAGCGGTATCGATTGTGAAATATACCGGTCGGAAATTTCACGTAAGCGTGGGTGACGTATTTACCTCCTTAGGATTATTGAATAATAACAAAAAAAATGTTATGAAAATATCACAGGACGGGGTTATAATTTTTTAACACGTTGATTGCCATGAGACTTTTTACTTGGCTTGATTTGGCTAGTCATTTATTTTGTTTGAATTATATTATATTACTAAACTGGTAATTATAGTAAATATAAAACTATTGTTTTTGGAAGAAAAAGATAGTACGAATCGTCTTGGAGTTATATTTGAAACTGAGTCATTATATTTGAAACTGCAACACAGAATGTAAGTCAATGCTGGTGTTTTTTCTTTATTTCCTGAAACCACTGATCTATGTTTATACTGATATATTACAATTCTGCTTATAGCTGTACAGCTATGGAAATTAAAGAGTGGGCAAGATAACTCATAGTCGGCCTTCTGGGTAAGTTCACAAACTACGAGATATGTCGTTGTTGGCAGTCAACGTGGTAAACTGACTGAATGCAGATTGCAGACGCTAGGTATTTTAAATTATGATTTATTTAAACACAATCCGGTATACGATTGGTGTATTGCAAAAGAGTTTACGTATCTCTTATTGGTAAGACTCTCGGGATTGTGGAATTGTCCTGAAATTTGTTGCCAAATATTTTTCTATTACGAAGATTTTTCTTCTTTTGTTTCTTGGAATAGGCTATCGAAATCAGATCAGATTAGAAAGAAATATTTCAAAACTTTATAATACATTTATTATTATTAAGAAATATTATATATAATCTAGCAATCACGCTACGTCATTTAGGAGCGGGGCATTTACAATACAATAGGTAGGTTAGAAAATGCGCTAAACAAGAACGCTGTATACACCGGGCAGGCATACCTTGTGGCGGGCAGTAAATACTGCTCTGCGGGTAGGGTTGCCAACCATAGTTTATAATAACGTGCCCTACTTTATTTTTGATAAATATATTTTATATCTTTAGAAATAAAGTATACGAAAATATGTTATTTGAGCTGTCTACAAAATATTTGTTATTAACTCCGTAGGTTCGCAACCTTCGTTTTCGCAAATTATTTTCCGATATACATATGTAATAAACAATTATTTTTTAATTTATTTGAATTTAAATTTGTAATCTAAAACTGTAACAGTAGTTTAGACTTTTTAAAATGACAACAAAATCATTAACATGTTCTAAAAGTACAAAAGTTAAGGAAATAAAAACTGAAATAAAAGAAATACTTTTTTTCCTTATAAATACTTATTTTTTTCTAGCTTAATAGACACGTTATTTATCTCAAAAAAAGTTGTCAATCCTAAGTATAGCGCATATCGGAAGTCGAGAGAGGAATAAATTAAAGGACAATGAAACCACCGGCTAATATTTTCCACTAATTCTGGATAAACATTTCAGTTATTTCTTACGAATCTATATTATTTCCTCATACGTGTATATTTCCTTGAGATATTTAACAATGTTTATAATAATATTGAAGTAAATATATATATTTTCCCTATGTCTTCGTTTACACGATAGCAGTTTAAATACGGCTTCTAATTAAATAAATAAAAATTGTACTACAACAATTACATTTACATACAAATTTCAGTTTAAAGCAATGGTACTAAACTTCCTAAAGATGGAGCATAATAGTCTGGTTTTATGGTTTTGTGCGACAACATCTCTTGTTCCGTGAAGCTTGTTAGTACTAATAATGTTTTGAATCCTGTCGCCTTGCCCAGGCCGATGTCCTGTTCAATCCTGTAATATAAGTTTAATGCATGGTAAATCATGATAAAGCAAAAGAATACTAGTCGTTTATCAATATTTAGGTACTCAATAGGCACATTCACGCGCGATGGGAGTGTACAAGATTGGACACGGGAAAGCGCGTACGTAAATTCAATACTCATTATTGTTTGTATTTACACGCGCAGTCTTTGCTGCGCGAAGGAATTTTCACGCGGGAAAGAGCGTGTCGTGTATAGGCAACTATATATGTACAAAGAGATATAATGTAATTACGTAGTAACACATTTTTTGTATGACTTCATATTCCACTTAAGTAGTAAATTGATAATTATACATTTATAATTAATGAGCTACGTGTACGGCTTCCCGTGAATGTATCACGCAGTAATTAATTTCGTATCGTCATTTTATTTTCACTTATATTTTATCAATTCTATGCTCCTTTCTTTAAGTATTAGAAGCCCAGTATATTCAAAGGTGATTTACGTAGGTTATGACAAAATAAAAATTAATTTTATGTAAACATTTTTATGATTTCTTAAATTATTATTGACACTTGATATCGAGTAATGTCATATAAATCAGGTGTAAATTTTACTAAAATTGTTCATATAATATTTGAGTTAAATCCAAATACACAAACAGACAGGTAAGCAGGTTAAATTATTCTTATTAAATATACGTGATATGTGTTTTTTACAATATATATGTATCACAAAATTTATAATAAGTTATTTACATGTGAAAAGACAACTAGAGATTTATTAATACAAGTGCTCGTGCAGTGGCGAACGTCGACCATAGAGAAAAACATTCCAATTTTTTTATTAATAGCACTAAATCTTGTCAATAGCTACAGATAAAAAAACAATGAAAAACATCGGCTGAGAAACAGAGGAGATGTTCTTAACTACTTTCCCACTGCCACTAGATAGTCAAATCTTGGATTTTCAGTTCATGTTTGTAATATATTTCTTTGGCACCCAAATGTCAAATAGAAAATAATCTTTCACCATATATTTAAGACACTCAGTATACTTGGAGCATATACTACATTTTGACCAATTTTTCAAGTCTAATAAGGCTGCTGTTTCTATCCGTATTTAGAACAAACTTTTTATATTTGAAAATAGCCTGGTGGAATTAATTTAACTCGTTTAAGAAACGAATTCTGAGATGACTCCCTAGAACTCCCTAGAAAGTTCTAACAAGAAAACGTATTAATTTAGCAGTAAGCACATTATAGTGACAGTAACATTTCCCTATAGTGTGGATTGGTTGCCATAGTACTAATAATATAAATCTTATAAAGTTTAGTGATAATAAAATACTCAGAAATATCTACAGTCTTATAGTATTTACATAAGTACTTATATAGATTTATCGATACTTACATATCACCGATAAAAAGCACGCGGCTCGGATCTGTAACCTTAGCTCGTTTCATAGCTAACTCTCCGAACATTTTACCAGGCTTGCCCAACTGTATCGGAGTACGATTCACATGTTCCCTGACTACATCTGTGAACGCTCCTGTGGCTGAAATTGTTAAAAAAATATCGTCACGTACACTGGAAACACTACTGATTGCATTGTTGCGTTTCGTTCGGTCAGTGAGAGCGTCGGAGGCCCACTTGCCTTCCCCATCCCCCCAAACACAGGCTGGCAACGCACTTGCCACTCCCCTGGTATTGCTAGTGTCTATGGACGGTGGTGATCACTTAACATCAGGTGACCTACATGTACGTTGGCCTCCTTTTGACATTAAAATAAAAAATTAAATCAAAACATTTTAAAATTTTGACATGCTATTTTAAATTTAGTAATAAATAATTTAATATTAAAGTCTGTTAATTAATTTGTCTTATTCTTTTGTAAATAATAAAAGTCTCGCACCACATTTTAATTATAAATTTATTATTAGTATTGAATACATATTAACACAATAGATATTAAATTGTCTCTGTTAAATATTGTTACTATGTCCTTATGAAGAAGCATTATGATATGTCGCCTACATATTAACCTGAAATGTACTCTATCTGGCACTATGAAAATGTAGGCCAAATTGGTACAACAATTTCTAGTATCTACTCGGATAAACTACAATTTTATTTATATACATAGATTTGATATACGTACACGATGTAGTCTTTACATGCTTAAGTGTTTTGGCGGCTTTTTAGTCTACGTTTACGATTAACACTTTTTGCCTATAATATTTAAGTAACCACATATTTCTAAACGCACTATTTAAAATGCTATCTATATATACATGTTAGAAACAAAAAGTTTGTAATTTAATACACGTAACAATGCGCAAACGTTTTTCGAATTTAAATATATAGAAAATCATCGTTTCGAATTAAAATAATTGTACCATACAAAATTCGAAAGCATTTTTGTTTATCCTTATTAAGTATTATTAAATTTTATGAAGTTTTAGTATTACGACAATAAACGAGGAAATAAAAGATTCTATTTTTAACTTCTCCGACAGGATCAAAAAGTTTTTTGAGCTTCCCAAACTTCTTTCAACATCTTTTGATGAGATCCGTAGGTAGGGTTTCGTAGATTGTGTTTTTGAAATTTAAAACGAAAAATCTTACCTAAAGCTAAATTGCCGGCATAAGGCACCAGCCTATCAGTGGCACCATTTATGAATAGCACCTCAGGTCGCTTCAAGTAGGTTGACGCTCTGTGTAATTTCGCCAGGTTTATACGAAAATCGCTGTCAAAAACGACCGCGCCAATCTCTTCATCATCTATGAGATATTGAGCGTAGTCGGCGTAATATTCAGGGCCTAAGGTTGGCTGAAATATATTTATTTTTAAAACATATTCAGACAAACTGCTATACCCAATAAAATTAGATCTTCAGAAAGTCTACATGACTATAATAAGTAATGTTTACTTGTATTTCAGCCGGGAAATTTTGAGGCCTAGCCAGCCTAACCAGCCTAACCAGCGCTGTTTTCAAAGGCGGCAATACGCTGACGCTAGGTCTCTTTTACTTTTTTACAGTTAAGGTTTTTTTGTACACTTATACTATGGCAATAAATATATTTCTTTCTTTCTTTCTATATCCTTTATGCATTCTTGTAACATAAAACGAATAGTCCATAATAAAATCCATGCATATAAACCAGCCTAATAGAAAAAATCATATTGTTTTTTTGTTTGGAAAGGCGGAGAACTAATGCATGTAAGAGAAATAACGCGTTAATGCACATCTGTAGAGGCTTCTGAAAACATGCAATTTGGTCACAAGTTTCAAAAACTGCCCCGAACGCCTCGCTCTTCAACATAATGAACTAGGAATCCATAGTCAGTTTATGAAACCCTAATAACATTGTCTCTTTTACTTCTTTTTTGTGAATATTCTCGACCGGTTTAAGAAGATTGTATATACCTAAAGTTCTTTTTCTTTATAAGTATTAGCGTTTTCCCACAATATTAGCTAATATTGGGGGATGATGTAGTTTTAGATGGTAATATGTTAAACCTAGAGAAAATATTGACTTTAAAGTGTTAGGTGATAGATATTAGTAACCGGACCTAGGGAGGATGGGTTGGGAGGCCCATCTTCCCATTGCACAGGTCCGGCGGATGGAGGAGACGGCCAGTGTGTACCCGGTTGTCTCCTAACAAGACGGGGCCCGGCGGCAGCGCTTTCGCTGCTGGGCCAACCGCTGGGGCGGCACGATGAAATCTATAGAGATATCGTGTCGCCCCAACTATAGCGGCAGACGTACACCGTAGGGTTTTATTCCGTGCGAGTCGGACATAACCCACTCTCTCCCCCGAGAGGGTGGTGTATCCATTAGGGATTTCCTAACGTTAAAAAAAAGGTGATAGAAATTAAAGTTGAGGAAAGTAATTTGCCAAATAGGTATTCGGAAATCCTATACTAGTTAACATATAAATAAACATGTATTCAAAAAAGCACACTAAATACTACAAATTGTATTATATATTAATGTTATGCGTCATGGCATATTATGTATATTAACTAATAACAGAGATTTTATTGTACAAAATAGAATAAAATTTAAGATTCTAGAAATAGACAATCATGTATATGACACAACAAGTATACATACAGGACACTTGACATAATAAAGGACAGAAATGACTGGACATATACACTATACAAGGTCTCGGATTATGTCAGGGGTACAAGAGGGGCTTCTATAAAAAAAAATCCTATAACAGCATGCTGTAGTTTTATTACAACATTTTTCTTAATCGATACTACTGCTCATTACAAGGATTTGAACCAACGTCGATCGACGGGTGTTCCAACACAGCCACTAAGCCATTATCGTTTATTCGAGGAAATAACATAGAGAAATAGCACCCGCCTCTAATATGGGTTAATATGGGTCTAATATGGTTATGGGGTGTAAGGGGTGTCGAATAACATCTAACACTTGAGACACTCAAGCCAACCTCACCTGCACGTGGTGCACCCTGCTGAATAACGAACGAGGCAATGGCGAAAGCGGGGTGGTAGGGTTTTACAACCCGACTGGGTCGCAACCACCATGTATATGGCGAAAAAGCCCGTCATAGTGATTCGCTTCTGCGGGTCGCGTTTCGGGATCAGCCTGTGCATATCCAGCATTTCGCAGGCCGGCATGACAGTGGCGACCGGCGATGGATAGTGTGTCACTCGGTGGTCGCCATTGTTTTTGGATTGTACTGTGCTTACCATCAGGCACAGTGCAGTCATTTTGCCGTGCTACTATAAAAAAAAAAAATATTCAGGAAAAATTACAATATTTTAATTAATTAATAAATTATTTGAAATATGAACTATTGAAGTTGTTAAATTAGAATGCTTTATTTTAGGCTTAGATAAATAATATCTTTACTAGCAGGCTCGTTATATATATTTATTTCATTAGGACTTATAAATAAAGTATGATATTTTTTTACTTACTCCATGTTCGCATTGGAAGCCACTTGCTTCCAAAATTCTTATAGTTTCGGGACACGCCACACAATATACTTTCTTGTCGAAATTTACAGATTTCAAGTACTCCGCTATAGCGTTAGAAGGTATTGTCAAATTTTCCTGGAAATAACACTTGTTTTAATCGATTTTTCTATTAGTTTATGCGAAGTGAATTCAGTGGAATAAATGATTAGTATATTATTATAAACAACAGCCCAAGCCGAGGTGTGCCATGCACCCCTGAGCTAGTTGTCAAAATAAAATCGGCTGAGTGCCTTAAACGCTCGCCTTAGTAGTCCGGTGAAGCTATCAAGACGTTGCTTGGTCAATAGCGTAGTCAGTTCGAAAAAAAAAACCTTGGCAAAGATTGAACTAAAAATAACGTAGTTTACAAAACAATTTGGCGATCCCTCATACATTGATTTTACAATGAAATTCCACAAAATAACTAATTCACACTGACTATATTCGATAAGGTCTTATAATTATAAGCTATTGTTAGCATTTGTAACGTTATGGCATAAGAAAGGCAAGCTATTTGAACGTGCAATACTTGTAGGTACAATGTTATCATTATTAATTAAGCTTTAGTTATACGTAAGTACGAAGACATTAGGGCATATATTGCTTTGTAACAATCTTCGTATATGTCTCTTCGATCTTTTGGGCTTGATGAAGGAGTTTATACTATCAAATCGTTTGATAATTTTGTTTAGCATGCGATCACTAATCTCAAGGCATTTAATGGACTTTGAAATTACCACGACTCTCTGGCTTGTACTTAATTCATGACTAACAAATCTTTGGGACCTTATTATATAATGATCATGCAAGACATCAAGGGAAAGGTAAAGGACTAGTATGAAATTGCGATCATCTTTCTCTCCTATTTTATTGTCAATTTCGAATAAATTTGTGCGACAACAACAAAACGGGAAAAAAAACACTAACTTAAACATTAACCACTTAGGCAACTTTTTTTCCGTATAGAATACTTTATACTTACAAATCCATTCTCAATTCCGGAAGCTTGAAAGAATCCTTCGTAGTTCTCTTTAGTTCTCAGACTGTTGTTCGATACAAAGCTTACAGTTTTACCGTGATCTCTCATTAATTGCACAAAGTCACCTGACCCTGGTAGTGGAGTTTTGTTCCAAATTACCCCTTAAATGAAGAATTAATTTTTATTTATTTATTTCCATTTTCCACATATTTTTAAAACTTCTTCTAAACTAGGCAGAGTCTATATCTTGAAAGCCAGAGTACGATTAAATAGCTTATGTTACAACAAGGAGCACTTTAGCGGACTATTATTTTACTATAAGCTAAATTGTTGGATTATTATGGCTACATGACAAATACATGTACTCATAGTCGTACATATAAATAATTTTTTACTTTTAACTTAGAAGAATATTAAAATTTCTTCAAATGTTGAACTTTAACTAGATCGTTGAATGGTTAAATATAGGGTTTTAGTAAATTTACACGGCTTTGCTGGATTTTACTGCGATGAGAACGATGTAGATTGAGATATACAATAGATGACCGATGGAATATCAATTAGTACAAGAAATACTTAAACGTGTCCACACAATAGAACCTAGGAATTGTAGTAACAAAGGTAATAAACATAATTAAAGAATAAATAAAAGTGTTAACTCAAAAATTAATGTAAGGTCATCATATCGTCATTCAACTTTTTAGATGGGTTTTTTTACGATGCGCGAGCACACTGTCACGTAAAACCGACACCCTGAAGTTAGCTATAGTCAACTTTTTCTATTGTTAGTGTCGTTTTTTCTACAAACGTAAAATAAGGCGAAAGATAAAATTTTTGAAAAGATTTTTATCTTGTTACGCCAAAGAAGTATAACTTCTAACGCGTGTACATAAGTACACACACACTTTTTTTAGATGGGTTTTTAGGCTAGGATACAGTTTTTCTAAAATAAACCACCTTTCCCCTATTATAATTAGTTATATTACGCAAAAGGGGGATGTAAGAATATATTTTGAAATTAAAACAGATAATCTAAAGATGTAATTTACAATATCCGTAATTGACAATATCCAGTAACCTTCTCTAGGACTTTCAAGCTCATTAGAGATCGACTTGTTTATACTTTATAAGTTTTAAAGTTTAACTCCAATCTCGTCTGATGTTATATTCCGATGTCATCTAAGATCATAAACTCGCAGAACCTAGAGAGAGACTGGCTCTCAAGTGCCGCTGCCGGAACCCAGCAATAGGTTCTTGGCGACAGATTTCCAACTTGAGAGTGATAGGTAGCCAGGCGGACTTAGAGAAAGGGTGGGCAACGCGCACGTGACACTTCTGATATTACAAGCGTCTATAGATTGCTGTGACCACTTTACATCAGGCGGCCCGCATGCTTGTTTGCTACCATAGTGGTATAAAAAAAAGCTTTACCACGATTCTATGTTTCATAACGATGTTTTCCTTCACCGAAAGTTCCGACTCAGTTGCAAAGATTCAAACCTGCATTTATTGACTGTCCGACACGTTATCAACTAAGCCATCATCGGTTCAGGTACTGATATTTGAACGCTATTTGAATCCTATTACTTGGATAGAGGGCTCACCTCCCCTCCCCTCTCCTCCTCTCCCTCGGAGAATCCCCTAATCCCTTCCCCAAAGGGTGGCAACACACTTGTGACTCCTCTGGTGTTGTTAGTGTCTATGGACGGTGGTGATCACTTAGCAGCAGGTGACCCACCTGCCCGTTTGCCACTTATGACACATGACATTAAAAAAAAAATAGCTGTAACTAGCTTTTGCTCGCAGCATCGCTCGCGTTTTTGTAGATTTGATCTATGCCTCGGAAACAACACATTTTGTGGATGAAATGCAAAATGTTATGATGATCGATTAAGTAGTTAGGGCATGAAAGTGTAACAAATAAAATCCCTTTCGCATTTATAGTATTAATTTAGGATATTGATATTTAAAACAAACGAGACCATACTACAGCCGTAGGCCATTTGTCAATTGTTAGCTCGACTACTCTCGTCAAATTAAAAAAAAATCGCAAATTACCTATTGGTTTATTCTAATACCTTTATTGATAGTCTGACCCTTGTTTCAGATCTTAAGGATAGATATCCTAAACTTTGGTAACAGTATCAGTTAATAACAGCTGAAATAACAACTGTTTTGGATACCGCCTATGTGTTTGAATTACAAACAGCTATACTGGGTTGCATTATAAAGCTGTAAAGGCATTCATTATGACGCGAAGAGGTACTTTTGCAGGTCGGCATGATGACGACGACTGCCGTCGGTATTTAATACCGACAGTCACCGTTTTTTTTTTACTGTACTGTATTTTCCATCATGTGTTGTGCAATCATTTGGTCGAACTAGTATAAAAAAACTCTGAAGTACTTTAAGATTTATAAAACTAGTTTTTAACTAGTTTGTCAAGTGATCACAATAGATCTCATCATACGCAACGATATGTGATTAAATAAGCTACAGGGTGTTATTTTTAATGATATTACAAGCTGATTATTAGCTAAATAGTATTTATTAAGAATTTGCTATTTACTAAAAAGGTTATTACCTTCATAGGTGAAGGTCACTATTCGATGTACGTAAGCGGTGTTGATAATAAAGATAATAAATTGTTCATTAAGCGTGCTGTTTGTATAAGTAACTTACTAACATCCATATATTACTTAATATATGTACAGTTAAATCATCATTTAGTACACATGTACTTATATATTTAATAATACATGTTAAAATATTATTTATTATTATTGTATTTAACAACGTTGAAAATGTATTACCAGCAGAAAATCAAAATCAAAAATTCTCTATTCAATTTAAGCCCTGAGAAGGCACTTACGAACGTCAAAACTAGCACCAGTTCGGAAAACAACCCAGTCATCGAGAAGAACCGGTACCAAACTCGTCCTAATTGGTAATACGCTATTTTATTTCAATAAAGAATTTTATTGTTCCATGAAAAATGATTTCCCCATAGTACCAAATAATTCTTGCAATAATAATTCATATTATGTCTTTTATTTTTATTTTCGTAATTAAGTCATTACTATTCAACCCTCTTCGACCTTCCTATGAATAAATCTGCAGCGATTTATACTCATTTTCGTTTATATTATGGTAAACTTTACTCCCTAACTATTGTGTATGTGCATAGATGGATAGATTTTGTAGCCTTAATACTTGCGATTTTATTATGAAAGTTAAAATGGCAATAAAGCGATTCATTAAATCACTCATATTAAATGCTGTAATATAGAGAAGTTCTAGAGATAATAATACCTTTATGTAGCTGAAATAGTTATATGTTATTACATAAAGCAAATAGAACGTTAACCAAACTAATGTAAAGCATCGAGGAGAAATATTGTGGAATTGCCGCAGATATATGAATAAAAAATTATAATTCCATTTTTTCAAGTCAAATTTAAAATAGACATTTCTCGCTGCCATAATTAGGAATACAGTACGAGACAACACACAAATTTTATTGATTATTTACGCAATATTTTTATTAAATTCATTTTATTTCTTTTTTTACTTATGCAATAGTTTTATTAAATACAATTTGTTTCTTTCAATTAGTAATAAATACGTTTTTGTTTGTTGTAAACATTCATCCAATTTTCAAAATGCAAATATTTATACCTATAGAATAGTTTTTTTTTCAAACTGCCTTAAACTATTATCCTGATGGTCCTTCATAATTTCACCGGGCTGACGTGAATAATCATTATAATATTTCTCTAATATTTATTATTTCTGTAAAGACCCCCAGAGATGTAAGGGAAAAATATATACAAAAGAAACGAAGAGTATAGACTACATTAGATGTAGGAATAATTTTAAAAATGTTGCGTGTGACGATCTAGTATAATAAAGTCAATTGTAGATTACATTATCAGATCTCCACAAGCCGACGACTGAAGGTTAAACAGAATACCAACAATCGATATTAATTGAAATATTATCAGAATGATTAAGTAAAACATTCAAACACATATATACTGCTGTCACTCCAAAATTGCTCTCCAAACAGCTGAACAGAAGTCTATGACAGTTTTATTCGCAAATATCTAATAGACGTAACATAATATCGTTAGAAGGCTTATAGAAGTTGCTGAATAACGACAAGATTAGAATACAATGAGAAAATAAAATAATTAATTAATTTTCACAAAACTGGGAGACAACACGAAATAACAACACCGTTCTCACGAAAATTAAGTCGCGATAACCAGGCAATTGTGTAAATAAATGGAATATCTATAATAATTATTATGTAAAAGTATAAATAATTTTAAAATAAAAAGACAAACAACCATAGATAAACAAAATATTTTGTGTTGTAACTATCAAACGAACACGAGAATGATTAAATAACAATTCGCAACATATATTATGCAACATACCGTCACAATCCGAGAACACATGGTCGAAAGAATCGAGGAACTTTTTAAATTCATTCGAATTTAACCCTAAAAGGTTCACAGGTTCGGAGCTCATATCGATTTAATCACAAAACACTTATATCGATATATTTAAACGATGAACACGTGTACGCCTAACCTAGTTGTGTTGGATACTGCGCCCGCGTCATATTATACCGTCTACGTAGGTATATTTACACGAACGTCAAACGTGTATATGAGTATTGTTTCCATTTCATGTGTCTGTGACGTCATACGATATTCGGGTGTGTTCTTCATTGCAATTGATACGTTTTCGTTTACAGTTTAAATAGAGATAACAGATTATTACTTCATTTGCATTAGTTTTGTCGTACTGTTTTGTGGAAGTTCTTAAATTTAAATCTATACATATAATAAGAATGTAATAAATCTAACGTGTCTGTACTTTTTAGATTTTTGTAATAAAATAATACGTAGTTTAATAATTTTTAGAAATGTCGGTCTGTCTGTTTGTATGAACATGCATCACTGCTAAAATACTGCGTTCATGATTATAATCTTTTCAAGAAAATCATAAAGCATCTCATTAGTAAAATTTAGCTTTTTTTCATTAAAATTGATTCGGTCTATCAAAAGTTATTATAATTTTAATGACGACACGAATTAAGTACGACAGATATATCGATAGTAATTAGAGTTAATACATGCAGATGACTTTATTGGTCACTGTTTTGTATATTAGGTTCCACGCGGACGAAGTCGCGGGCACAGCTAGTTGTTGTTGTTGTTAACACCCATAACATAATACTATGTGTATAAAACAAGCCCATAATATTATGTGTGATCATAACAGTCTATTGATACACATACAGCTTCAATACTAGAAAGTTTCAGTAGTTATTCGCGGTTTCTTATTCATTGAAATTTTCATTAGTTTTCACTTTAAGCTTGTGATTTATCTTCAATTACATATTTTATTTAAACCACTATTATATGGCTTGTATCTACGACATAGTATTACTATATCTTTTGAAGCTGTAAAGTATCAAATAAGCATGCAGTCTGCCTGAAGTTAAGTGGCCATTATAGTCTATAACTGCGTTTAAGCGATATCAATAGGATCAGAGTCCTGAGATCACTAATAAATAATAGATTTTTACAACGGAATACTGTGTTAAAACATCTCGTGAGTTGCCAATCACATTTTTAAACTGGAACGTTTACACGAACACTTCTGCTCTGCTACTGAGGTGCAGTGTTAATGAGTATGCAGTAAACGTTTTAATGGTGGTAGAGCCCCGCTGAAGCTATTACTGGTTTCAGCATGAATGGGTCGGTTCGCCCAGGGTAGTACCACCCTCTCACAGAAAACCGACGTGAAGTAACAGTGCTTGCATCGGTGCGTTTCGTTCGGTCAGTGAGAGCGCCGGAGATCCATCTCTCCTCCCCTTCCACTTTCCCCTTCCAGTTCCCTCCCTTCCAACACAGGTTGGCAACGCACTTGTGACTCCCCTGGTGTTGCAAATGTCCATGGACGGTGGTGATCACTTATATCAGGTGACCCACCTGTTCGTTTGCCTCCTATGATATATATAAAAAAAAAACCTTACACAAATTCTGTCGCATATATTTTTATATGATAAGTAATAAGACACAGAAACACCATACAATAACCTACAAATGCAGTTACAGGTTACTATTATTTTTTAATAGCGGGTCCAGCGGACGTTGTCTTGCCCAGATAATAAAATAAAACTTACAAATTAGGTACCTAAACCTTCCTCGTGAGATATAGAAATCCGTTCGGTCGTTTTTGAGTTTATCGGGAACTGACAGACACATTTTTTGGACTTTACTTTGTTTTATAATATGTAGTAATTAAGTAAGTGAAGTAGTAAAAAAAGAGCCCAAATATTAAATTTCATAAACTTTATACTCTAACTGAAGAATCTTCGAAGTGTAATATAAAAAGAATAAAATGTGTCGATCACAAAACCAACTTTAGTTTATTCCTATACATACATATTGCAAGAGTTTGTTAACCCTCTCAGAATAAGTTCAAGTGCGATTTATAGCCGAGAGAAGTTTGGTCGGCCCCTAGAGAGCTTTTATTAGGTAGCGAACAATGAGAATAGTTTTTATTGAAAGCTTCATAATTTAGTTCGTTACTAAATCCGAAGTGGGCTATTTAACCGAACAAATAGTTTGAGTAAATCATATATTTTTAAATAAAACATTTATGCTGTTATTCGAAATTCCACTTGATCATTTTAACTTGAATATAGTATGGGAGATAAATCGTACATGCATACTAAAATATAATAACTTTAGTTACAAATCTCTTATGATATTATCTTCTATACATATAATAAAAATGAAGTGTCTGTATGTAATATTAAAATAAAAATTTTTGACTGATTGAGTATGAAAGTATACACGCTTATGATAACAAAAATGCAATTTTTAAAAATTTTGTCGGTCTGTCTGTCTTTTTGTTCCGGGTAATCTCCGAAACGGCTAGACCGATTTTGACAGGAATTTCATTGACACATATCTGAAATTACAGCGGGTTTCTTAGGCTAGGCTAGGTTTCTGAAAGTAAAATCAAGCAATTTTACTTTATACTAGCTATTAACCGTGATTTCGCCCGTAATGATATCTCCAAAACGGTTAGACCAGTTTTCACGAAACTTTCACTGGCAGATAGCCGACTACAAAAAATAATTTTAGTTTATACCAGCTGTTAACCGTGGCTTCGCCCACAGTGCTTTCTCCAAAACGGTTAGACCGATTTTTATGGGACTTTCACTGGCAGATAGCGGACCTTATAAAATTTAATTGAGGTTATTCTATTTTAGACTAGCTGTTACCCGCTACTTTGTCTTCATGAAATTTATCAAGATTTCAACTCATTCTTTATTTCTAATAAGATAAATAATTATTAGCTTATTGTTTATAATTCGACATTATAATTATTAATAACATTAATGATATAAAGGTCTTCCTAAAAAGATCTTAGATTATAAACGTATTACGTAAAGTGTTCCATAATACAATTTCTTGCAGAACAGATAAGCGTTTATTTTTTGTATAGTCACAAAATCTAAATTATAATAATGTCAATGTATATTAAATATAATGTAAATCTTAATAATAATATTTTAAGTTATTGTTTCGTTAGTTCCTTATACAGTGTAAGTTAGCACTGACGTAGTTATACGGTGGGTTAAGGTTCCAAATGTGTTGCTGTTGTCAAACCTCATTTGACACGCTTTTTGTATTTATATATCTACTGTATACGTTACATGTTACTTTTAGTGGCGTGCACGTCGTATTTACAATTGTCTTTAAAGAGCGTATCTGTAATTGTATATAGACTCACAATTCTTTAATACGATTTAAAAAACGCGTGCGGAGCTGCGGGTACAGTTAGTATATATTATTATTAGAGAACTATAACTTTTTAGTTATTTATAAACATTAAAAAACAGTATTAAAAACAGTAGTACAAAACGATGTACTTATTGACATTTTTAGGGAATTATGCGTGACACTACCTACAATTAAAAGTAATTACTTAAATATATTACAGTGTATATGGAAAAATCTATGCTTATAATTTAGAAGATAGGGAAAAACCACAAATTTATATTTTTAAGTGATATAATTAAAATGTTACTTTCTTAAAACAACAATAAAACAAATGAATTAACTATGCTACCTAGTTAAAAATATATATCTAATAGTTGAGCATAAACTTTGTATTTATATTGAAAAGGTTAATCGTATATAATGAATATTTATTTAATTGAAAAAAATAAATAATGAAATTTGCCGTTTATTCGATAATTTATATTATAAGAAAGAAATGTGTATTTTGAGTGCGTATGATCCATTTGCCACAGAGTGTAGAAAAAATTACTGTCAATTTTTTTCTTTTAACCGGTGTTTAAAAGAGGGCAAGGATTTCATTTTCGTTCGATACAAGTGAATTTACCTTACTGCTGCACCTAAAAAGTTTCACTTCAAAAAATGAAATAGGTTTTACTGCGGTTCATAAGTTTTCAAACATAAAGGTTACAATACTAGACTTGTTATAATGGAAACAAGCTATAAGTTTATCGATTCGCCGAGCGGTCGCCGTGGTGATGGCCTTGTTTTTAATTTCTGCCCGTCTCGATAGTCGATTAGTTCCAACATTGAAATTAGCGGGAAAGGGAAGCGGATTTGTTTCACCGTAAAACTATTACGATGATTGGCATAATTCCGTGGACGGTGATTGCCTTCTCTAATTAGATACTGATTAAGGAAAACAAACGGTCATGATTCATTCGAAGGGTTAGCTAATGATTTGTCTTTGTCTTTTTACACTGCTTGGAAAATGTTTTAATTATTGGGCCTTGGTTTGCTATTCCAATTGAAACATATCCAAACATTTCAATTATCCAAGCTAAATCCAATTTTAATCATTCGTATAACATGTTTATTTTTTTTAAATTGCATGCTTTTATACACCGAGGACGTAATTAAAATTTTCGTCCATATGTTTTTTTTTTAATGATCTTCATATTATATGAGTACATGTACAAAATATGAAGATTTTGAAAAATAACGTAAAATTTAATATTAGGAACGGCTGAAATTATATTTTTAATGCAGAAGAACAAAATTGTTATATCAAACGTATTAGTGCCTGGAAATTATGGACGTTCTTACTTCTTAAGACCAGCGGTGACGACCAATATATAAGCATCTTTTGGATTATAACGTCTAAAGCTAGTTATCAGACATCAGGCCTGTACTGTGGCCAGTACTTACAAGAAAAAAACAATGCTGTTCCTTCGTCTATTCTGTTTTTCCTGTCTATATCCCAAGAAAGAAATTTAAATGTGGTTGGCCGCTTCATTACTTACGAGAAAATAACTGTCATGTTTTTTCTATCATCCTAGAAAGAAATTCAACTATAATTAAAATATATATAATTCAAATATAGCTAGTTATGGAAATATATAAAATAATATTGTTAAAGCTTTTGCCAGGCTTGGGGAAATAGCAGACTCCTAGCTACGCTACACAGGTCTCGAGTCGAGACTCTCGACTAAAAAAAATCTATAGAGATTTATTTTTCTTTACTTGAGGTATGAAGTTGAAGGCGTTTAGATTTACTTCAGATATATACTAATAGATGTTCTTGCTATAGCGTAATAAAAATATAAGTTAAGATTATTGAAATAAGGTCGTTGAGGATGCTCCTTTTTTTATTTCTTTATTTTTGGCAACCAATCTTTTAGATTATTACTGCCATTGTCAAGTAGTTAATAGTATTACAAGTTCTTCTTCTATTCCATTTTCGGCAATCAGTCTTCTAGTAGACTATTGCTGCCATTGTCAAGTGAGTATCGATATTACAAGTTTCTTGAAATAACTTCAATTAATGCCATTGTCGAGTAGTTAATAGTATTTCAAGTTCTTCTTCCATTCCATTTTGGCAACCAGTCTTCTAGTAGACCATCACTGCCATTGTCAAGTGTGTATCGATATTACAAGTTTCTTGATATAATTTCAATGAACTAACAAGATGGTGGCCAACTTGTTAGAATTTTCCATGGAATTTTTGTGGCATCACAGAATTCATGGTCCGTGGTATTATTTTCCATTCACTTCACTCATGCACAATAAACAATCTATATTATCCCGCCAAAAAACTCGATGCTCCTTCGTTAGTTGTTTTCGTTGAAAGTGCCTTCCACGCTCGAACTAAACTTCAAAGACGGTGCGCCGAACGAGTCAATATAAAGTATGATCTTTATAATATTGATATTTTCAAATTAATAATTAAAAAATATTACTAAGTGTTGTATTGATCAAACAGATCGGTGAAATAATGATCCTAACTGCACAGGGTCGGATCTCAGTATGTACGGAATTCTTGTATAAATACTTATTTGTATTGGTAACACTACTGGATGTTAAGACAGATTCTTATAGAATTAATTTTACTAATGTAACGTTCAACCATTCAAAATTCAAATGTTAGTATGCGTAGAAATTTGAACACTAAAAATATTTATTTCAATAAATAACACGACAGGTGAGTCACCTGATATTAAGTGATCACCACCGTCCATTGACACTTTCAACACCAGGGGAGTCGCAAGTGCGTTGCCAGCCTGTGTTGAGGGAGGGAGGGAAGGGGTATGGAGAGAAGGAAGGGGAAGGGAGTTGGGCCTCCGGTGCTCTCACTGACCGAACGAAATGCAACAATGCAAGCACTGTTATATCACGTCGGTTTTCTTAGAATACAAATACATCAGCCATAACTAATATATTCTTACTAATATTATAAATGCAAATATGAGTTTGTTTGTCACGCTTTCACATTTTAAAAGTTTAACTAATCATCATGAATTTTTTTATTAGATGTGTCACCTTTTATCTTGAAACAAGAGTATTTTTCCCGAGGTGTGTTTTTCTTCCGTTTATCGCACGAAAACTTCTGAATTAATACAATGGTTGTAATGCAGCGCGTGAGTCGTTTAATATCGAAAACAACAATAAAATGTCACAGGAAAAGCCAGTAATTAATAAATATAATTGACTACAACCTGGAATACCATTGGCCATCATTTACAAATGAATATTCAAGTCAACACAACGAATTCATTACTAATATGAACTTTTTTTTTACGTGGGGAAATTCCTTATGGATATACCACCTGAGAGTGGGTTATGTCCGACTCGCACGGACTAAAACCCTACAGTGTACACCTGCCGCTATAGTTGGGTGATACGAGATCTCTACACACTTCATCGTGCCACCCCAGCGGATATACTAACATGACCTGGGAATTCACTTCTAATTTATTTAGTTCTCATTGACGATATAAATAAATTTAGATATGAGAAATTTAATTAAACAACGTAATTTTAATAAACTTTACAATACAGTGATTCGAAATTTTGAATTTCGGGAATAAATCTATCAACGTCGTGTCATGTATTCGTTGTAAAATGATTTAGGTGTTAGATATACTTTGATATTTGAAATAAGGGTAAAAGTGCGGTAATTGGTCTACATTGGGAAATTGCTAATTATTTTCATAAACACTAATATATATAGTAGCTATCGTGTGATTATGATTAACTGAACAAAATTATAATATTATCTCAGTCTCTCTCACTAATTTTTTAGATAGGCATTTACTACATAAATGTAAATATGCTTTTACCCGTAGACGATAATTGTAGAAAATTTATGATAATTACATGCCTGTAGTTTTTAAAATAATCTATCTCATAATGAAAAATCATATCAATAAGATATTTTGTTGGAGCTAATAATGCCTGTCGACGTTTCACGCCGTGCATTGCATCTATTAAGTTTGTTGCGTCCATTCTGCACACGGCCGATGTTTGGTCTTTCTTATATTGAACTGTCTAAAATTAACACTTTTATAGTAATTCTAGTTTCAGTTAAAGCCAATAAAATTTACCATGAACAGTCGTTCAAATAATAATTAAAAAATAAACCGAAATACAGTTTTGGAAAAAAGCAATATATGTTTATTTCGAGTACATTTACCCTTCATTATTTATTAAATCTTTAATAACGAAACTATAAGATGTTTCTGAAACGTGAATATAAACTTCTTTTCTATGAAAACGCAATAAAAATACGTCACCCACAAATTGTTTAGAATTATTTAAAGGCTAAAAAATTCTTATCATCTTCTCTTCGAAATCTGCGAAGCGTTTTCTGTTTCAAATTATTTTGTAATAAGGTTTCCCAATTAGGATAGAGGCCCGTATCGCCCTTTGAAATATTCAAGATAACAAGGCCGTCTACCTTGCACTGTCTACACTCCACAGTGAATTTTGGACCGATAAGAACATTTTTATTAAATGCTTTTTCTTTCTGGGACGTTTTGTAAAAGTTTCGTGATATAACTCCTCGAAACAATCAGCCGAAAAACGAATTTTTAGTCTTCAATATTTTGTTGAATATCTATATACATATATAAATATAATAAAAATGTAACTGACCGCTGTCTGTACATTAAGTATATATGAGAAAAAAAACTATTATTAGGAGTCTTTATAAATGCAATAGAACCCAAAACAATGATTTTTAGAATTTTTGTCTGTTTGTCTGTTTATCTGTTTGTCTGTGCGTTTGTGCACGCTAATCTCAGAAACGCCTTATCCGATTTAGATGTGGTTTTCACTGATATATCGTGGTAAGGTTCACTTAACATTTAGTGTTTGTTTCATGTCAGTCGGTTCATTAATAAAAAAGTTATGCCAATTTAAAGAATCACGTCGAACATTTGTTAAACTATCTATCTACTGTTCTTTCTCTTTTCAGTAGCACTGACTGCAACTTTACTAAATTTCATTATAATAATAATGGTCTATATAAAAATATGATTACATAATAATAATAATAATAAATATAAGGTAAAAATGATCAGTTTCGGAAAATTAAAATAACCAATGTCAGTTGACCTCAGATCTATATGATCAATCATATGAAATTGGGTTCAGTTTAGGCTGGTGATGTAGGTTGTACACGTCTGCGCAGGTATATAAAGCGCGCCGAGAGCCGCGCCGCTGCTTCGTAGTCCGGTGAAGCTGTAAAGACCTTAACAGGTCAATAGCATAGTCAGTTCAAGAAAAAAAAACGCGCCGCTGCTTACAGCATTCAATTATTCGCAGCAAACGCACGTATTCCGGAGGCGCATGGCGTAACAGTTGCATTCGATAACACTGACTGTTTGCATAGTTCATCTATTCTATCTATCTTCTTCTATATACATACATATAATAAAAATGAAGTGTGTGTATGTAATATCAAAATAAATTTTTTCACTGATTGGGTATGAAAGTATACACGCTTCTGATAACAAAAATGCAATTTTTAAAATTTTTGTCGGTCTATCTGTCTGTCTGTTTGATCCGGGTAATCTTCGAAACGGCTGAACCGATTTTGTCGGGAATTTCACTGGCAGATAGAGAAAATTACAGCGCGTTACTTAGGCTACTTTAAATTAGACTATCTGTTAACCGCGGCTTCGTCTGCCATGCTATCTTCAAAACGATTCGATCGATCTTCAGATCACTTTCACTGGCAGATAGCTGATCTTATAAAAAGTAATTTAAGCAATTTTAGTTTATACTAGCTGTTAACCGTGGCTTCGCCCGCTGTGCTATCACCAAAACGGTTACATCGATTTTCACGGGACTTTCAATGGTAGATAACGAACCTAATAAAAAGTAATTGTGGTTATTCTATTTTAGGCTAGCTGTTACCCGCGACTTTGTCTGCATGAAATTTAGCAAGATTTCAACTTATTCTTTATTTTTAATGACAGAAATAATTATCGGCTTATTGTTTACAATTCGACATTATAATTATTAATAACATTAATGATATAGAGGTCTTCCTAATAAGAGTATTACGTAAAGAGTTCCATAATACAATTTGTTGCGGAACAGACAAGCGTTTATTTTTTGTATAGTCACTAAATCTTAATTATAATAAGGGCAATGTATATTAAATGTAATGTAAATATAAATCTTTATAATAATATTATTAGTTATTGTTTCAATAGTTCCTTATACAGTGTAAGTGAGCACTGAGGTAGTTATATGGTTGGTTATGGTTCCAAATATTATGCTGATGACAAACCTCATTTGGCACGCTCTTTGTATTTATATATCTAATGTACACGTTACATGTTACTTTTAGTGGCGTGCGCGTCGTACTTACAATTGTCTTTAAAGAGCGTTTCTGTAATTGTACATAGTCTCACAATTCTATAATTATTTAATA
>MU158798.1:879841-892104 GCA_015888305.1 Antheraea pernyi
AATTGAGGCATATAAAATCAAAAACAGCTAAGTGCATAGAGACCAAATTTGCAGGAAACGAAAAAAATGTTTATGTATTCTCAGAGTTGGAGTTTTACTTATATTCAAAGTTTCAAATTTAGGGAGTGGCATAGGCATTGATTTTGCCTGCCTATGGCCATCAGCTCTAAAAAAGAAGTTCAAGAAATTAAAAAATGCGATAATTCCTTAACTGTATTTTATTCTTACTTTACTTCTTATTTGATGATTTGGTTGTACTTAAATGTATTTGATCTCAAAATCAATTTTAAAACGAAAATTAAAAGGCTGTATTTTATTTCTTGTAGGAATTAAATGGTGATTTGCAACCAATAAGACTAGATGGCTCCATACTCAGTTCATTTTTAGAACTTGTGGCACTTAGCTGTATTTGATTCTATATGCCTCTAATATTTGTCAATCAAAACAGATTCGAACTTCGTAAGCCTCGTTGTATTTTATACAACATAAAACTTAATTTTGCATAGAGACAAACTTTTAAAAGAGTCATTAACAGAATACAGGAGGCTAAGCGATTTAAATCTCAGCGAAAATCACGTCACGACGGTTATTATCTCTTCTAAACGAGGGCCCGAAAAGGTCCGACTCGATTTACAACAGCCCCCGACTCCGGTGACCTTAGATCAAAGCGTCTGCACCAAACAATTTCATTTAAAACACGCTCGAGAAATAGTTACAGCGAAGGGAATCTGCGAACGGGAAAATCTTTTCATGTTAAGAATGTCTGACGTTCGCTGAAGAATATTTATGATTGGATTTGCTTTGTATTATACATTTTTCTACATTTAACATGAACAGCTATATCTATACATATAATAAGAATGTAAACCGAACGTGTCCTTACTTTTTAGATTTTTGAGAAAAAAAAAATGTTACGAGTGTTTTCGAATAAGTATCTCGATATCCATCTTCTTTATATATAAATTTCTAATTGCACGACTGTAGTGTATGTAGCAAACGAGACGAAACTAAGGAACAAACTTAGGCAGAAAGAGATTCAGAAAAATAGTCGATAAGAGGGCATTCAAGTATTATGTAAGCACTGATTGGGGGTTTGCTTGATTTGCTTATTTTTGATGACTTAGGGGATTGCGGATCTGGGTGGTGATTACGTCAGCAAAATTAATTTATTTAACTAGAACAGATTTAAAAATACTTATATAGATGCTTACATAAACATGGGAGGGAGGTAGGAGCATTGCTTGCTTTTGCTGACCAGGGGGAAGGGACGATTAGAAATTACAAAAATTTTGATTACGTAACACTTGAACTACAATAAGCATCTCTCACCTTGACATTGAACCTCAAGGGGAGGGTGATTTATACTGTTATAAGTTCAGTCTTGTGATATAGATCTCAATAGTGGGCTACGAAAGAGACGGATGGGAAAGGTTTACATGCGGCAGAGATGCGAATGTTAACATGGGTGTGTGGTCTAACCAGAAAGGATAAGATTTAAAATGAATATATCAAAGAAAGTGTGAAAGTAGCACCAGTGGCAGAGAAGTTGAGAAGTTTATTTGCATGTCATGAGAAGACATGAAGGTCATGTAACTAGAAAATATAAGTATGAAGGTGGACGTAAGATGTGAATATTGAGATGACATGTGATAGGGGAAAGTGGGAAAGATAAACTTGCTGTACTCACCCTACTCAGGTGGGATAAGGGTAAGAAGATGATAATAAACTGCAACACACACAATGTATGATAGAACAGTTCGTATTTAAAAATAACGAGAGCACTTGCAATTTTTATGGAGTATTTTCGGTACGAACATAATACTTTTCCACTACAAGCCGCGCGCAATAATTATAAGAACACATGCACTAAAGCACTTATTTCAATGGAAATATGAATAAAATTTTTGTTCTGAATTAAAGAGCATAAACGTTGACTCTACATGGTGTATTATGAGTAATCATTGAATATCTTACTGTCAACAGAGTGAGCAAATATATCTATATGGAGGGTGTAAGGGATGTCGAATAACATCTCAGACTTGAGACATCCAAGCCAACCTCACCTGCACGTGGTGCACCCTGCTGAATAACGAACGAGGCAATGGCGAAAGCGGGGTGGTAGGGTTTTACAGCCCATGACAAACCTCATTTGGCACGCTCTTTGTATTTATATATCTAATGTACACGTTACATGTTACTTTTAGTGGCGTGCGCGTCGTACTTACAATTGTCTTTAAAGAGCATTTCTGTAATTGTACATAGTCTCACAAATCTATAATTCTTTAATACGATTTTAAAAAACGCGTGCGGAGCTGCGGGTACAGCTAGTATGTATATAATTTTCTTACAATTGATGTCAAATTATTTGTACTGTATTTACATGCAACATAACATTACTACAAGTATATCTTTCTGTAGTAGTTATTTTTATAGAAGGGGTGTGGTTGTGTGATTTTATCGGTGGAATGTCAATTCGATATCCGCGGGTTCGAACTGGTATCAACGAATTTTTCCGAATCCGCGTATATACACTAATTATATTGATAACCCTATCGGGTCACGGTAAAGGAAAACATCGTGAGGAATCCTGAACCTGAGAAATGTAGTACAACCGTGTATTGGATAATATAAAACTGTGGATTTCTCGGAGTTTAAATGGAATACGTCGTGGGCTGTCGCCATGATTATGCCCGTATCTTTCTACGGAAAGAGCGCTGTGGCATGTAGTGTCTCTTTTAGAGCCTGTTGTGTTAATAGTATAATTATATACAAGGTGATACTTATTTAGATGGGTACGAATAAGTTACTGTTCACCTTAACTTACAGCAAGCATAGTACAATATAAAATGAATAGCGTTTACATAGAGTTAAATAATCCACCATTTGTTGCTGTCGTTATGCTAGGTTAATGGGCAATCTGCGGCTGAATGTACTAGAGAATTCCAAACCCTGTCATTTTTATTTTATGTCATACGTGGCCAACGAACAGGTGGGTCACCTGATGTTATGTGATCACCACCGTCCATGAACACTAACAACACCAGAAGAGTCGCAAGTGCGTTGTCACCCTTTGGGAGGAAGGGTTAGGGGAGGAAGACGGAGAGGGAGAGGGGAGAGGAGATGGGCCTCCGGCGCTCTCACTGACCGACCGAAACGCAACAATGCAAGCACTGTTACTTCACGTCGGTTTTCTATGAGAGGGTGGTACTACCCCGGGCGAGCCGAGCCATTCATACTGAAACCAGTAGTAGTTTCAGCGTGGCTCTACCACCTTTAGTTCACACACCACCACACGTCAAACGGAAGAAGTTACTGTGACAGGCTTATTACTATATTTTCCTCGCGGTTTCGCTCACATTAAAGTAGATAAAACTATCAATGTCCTTTTATGTACCCTTGACAACGTGTATGCAAAATTTCATGGAGATCGATTGTGTAGTTATAAGTGTGAAGACGTAACAAACAAAGACACTCAAATCTGCATTAATATTAAGTAACGATTTATATTAGGGAGAATGTAGGATGGTGGCGATCTAGTCTGGTATAACTACCCCACACTATACAGTATTATGCTGGGAAGCGACACGAATCAGAAGGCTGGTGTTAAAAATGATCTATACTATATCTATAAAACATGATTATGGTATCCTACCGCACTTATATATAGACAGATATAAACAGACAGATAGAATAACAACTTTTTGAACATCTTTCTATAGTCTATGCATAAATAGACAAACATAAAACAGTTCAGTGTCTTCTTTCTTCTATGGTTGTTAACCGATTTTCATTTTTTTTCGTTCAGTAGCTTACTACTAATATACTGATGATAAATGAGTGTTATCGATAAAAAAAATAGTTTTTTCCTATCATTGACAAGTAAAAGATTTCAATTATATGTTTCTATTCATTATAATTGGTAACATTGGAGGTCTAATGTTAGTCGCGTCCACTGCAAGTGTACCTCACATTCTCCTGCACGTGCTCCCCGGATGGCGTTCAAGAGTAGCACCTTTTGGCCGTTGCACTATTCCACATTAATTGAATCTCGCAGCGACAATTAGAGTAATCAATCAATCGACGATAATAAAATACTCGTACTCTATTAATGCTCGGTTTCTGAGGTATTTTAATTGTAATTTATCTGTCAAATAGCCTTGTCGGTTCGATAACTTGTTAAATTGCCTTTCTGAACACACAATCATACGGTAAATATCAGTAAAATTCAACGGGCCAATTGACAGTTTATCGTATGGATAACTTTGTTGAGTCAATAACTATTGGTAGTTTAACCGAGTATCTCATACATTAGACATACGATTAAATAAATATTCATCATAATCCATAATCCTTATGTTATCCTTTATATCCTTTAGATTAGTTAACCTAAAAAAAAGTATTAAAATAAAATAAAAAATTATGACAGAATGGACCACGAATCGACCACGAGTCACCTTACGCACCTTCGTCTTTTCGTTTTCATATATGAGTGATATAAAAAAGCCTTTACGTTTTAGCGTCAAACCCTATCTAATGCATAAAACGTGGTACCAACATTAGCCCCGAACAGATCGTTCCCTCGCAATATATGGACGTAATGCTATTATTGAAATGAACGAGAACTTAAACTTCCAGATCGTGACTCGGATATACCCAAGAAAGGGTATTCAAAATATACCCTAACACCTTTTTATAGTCAAATGTCATTGCGAATTTTAGAGGTATTAGTTACGGTCACACGTAGGTATAAGAATGGTGGGACGTTGTTACACCGTAGTGTTATTTTTTAATCGTTTGGAATAAAATAATAAGTAAAGAAAAAAAAAATAAAAAAAACCGGACTTTGATATGAAAAATCAACACGGCACTAAAAAGCGAAAAATACCTAAATTATTAAATAAAAAAATATTGATAAATGCACTACATTATTAGGTAGTATATATTCGAAGTCAATGCCAACCTAAATTCATATCATCTATATACAAAGTTTGGGTCAATCTCGTGTTTCGCGATGTATATTTGTATAGTATACATATTTTACTACCTGCAACAAATTTGAAACGTAGCTTGGTTTTTTTTTTTCGAACTGACTACGCTATTGACCAAGCAAGGTCTTAACAGTTTCACCGGACTACGAACGTAGGTTGGCGTCGACTTCAGATATATTATTACGTAACGCAAATATCACTATTTTTATATTTTATAATAATACTAGCTGACCCGTGCGGCGTTTAAAAGTACAATCGAAACCGGTAATAACCGATTTGTTGCAGACGAAGTCGCACGGGTCAGCTAGTATTATTATAAAATATAAAAATAGTGATATTTGCGTTACGTAATAATATATCTGAAGTCGACGCCAACCTACGTTCGTAGTCCGGTGAAACTGTTAAGACCTTGCTTGGTCAATAGCGTAGTCAGTTCGAAAAAAAAAAACCAAGCTACGTTTCAAATTTGTTGCAGGTAGTAAAATATGTATACTATACAAATATACATCGCGAAACACGAGATTGACCCAAACTTTGTATATAGATGATATGAATTTAGGTTGGCATTGACTTCGAATATATACTACCTAATAATGTAGTGCATTTATCAATATTTTTTTATTTAATAATTTAGGTATTTTTCGCTTTTTAGTGCCGTGTTGATTTTTCATATCAAAGTCCGGTTTTTTTTATTTTTTTTTTCTTTACTTATTATTTTATTCCAAACGATTAAAAAATAACACTACGGTGTAACAACGTCCCACCATTCTTATACCTACGTGTGACCGTAACTAATACCTCTAAAATTCGCAATGACATTTGACTATAAAAAGGTGTTAGGGTATATTTTGAATACCCTTTCTTGGGTATATCCGAGTCACGATCTGGAAGTTTAAGTTCTCGTTCATTTCAATAATAGCATTACGTCCATATATTGCGAGGGAACGATCTGTTCGGGGCTAATGTTGGTACCACGTTTTATGCATTAGATAGGGTTTGACGCTAAAACGTAAAGGCTTTTTTATATCACTCATATATGAAAACGAAAAGACGAAGGTGCGTAAGGTGACTCGTGGTCGATTCGTGGTCCATTCTGTCATAATTTTTTATTTTATTTTAATACTTTTTTTTAGGTTAACTAATCTAAAGGATATAAAGGATAACATAAGGATTATGGATTATGATGAATATTTATTTAATCGTATGTCTAATGTATGAGATACTCGGTTAAACTACCAATAGTTATTGACTCAACAAAGTTATCCATACGATAAACTGTCAATTGGCCCGTTGAATTTTACTGATATTTACCGTATGATTGTGTGTTCAGAAAGGCAATTTAACAAGTTATCGAACCGACAAGGCTATTTGACAGATAAATTACAATTAAAATACCTCAGAAACCGAGCATTAATAGAGTACGAGTATTTTATTATCGTCGATTGATTGATTACTCTAATTGTCGCTGCGAGATTCAATTAATGTGGAATAGTGCAACGGCCAAAAGGTGCTACTCTTGAACGCCATCCGGGGAGCACGTGCAGGAGAATGTGAGGTACACTTGCAGTGGACGCGACTAACATTAGACCTCCAATGTTACCAATTATAATGAATAGAAACATATAATTGAAATCTTTTACTTGTCAATGATAGGAAAAAACTATTTTTTTTATCGATAACACTCATTTATCATCAGTATATTAGTAGTAAGCTACTGAACGAAAAAAAATGAAAATCGGTTAACAACCATAGAAGAAAGAAGACACTGAACTGTTTTATGTTTGTCTATTTATGCATAGACTATAGAAAGATGTTCAAAAAGTTGTTATTCTATCTGTCTGTTTATATCTGTCTATATATAAGTGCGGTAGGATACCATAATCATGTTTTATAGATATAGTATAGATCATTTTTAACACCAGCCTTCTGATTCGTGTCGCTTCCCAGCATAATACTGTATAGTGTGGGGTAGTTATACCAGACTAGATCGCCACCATCCTACATTCTCCCTAATATAAATCGTTACTTAATATTAATGCAGATTTGAGTGTCTTTGTTTGTTACGTCTTCACACTTATAACTACACAATCGATCTCCATGAAATTTTGCATACACGTTGTCAAGGGTACATAAAAGGACATTGATAGTTTTATCTACTTTAATGTGAGCGAAACCGCGAGGAAAATATAGTAATAAGCCTGTCACAGTAACTTCTTCCGTTTGACGTGTGGTGGTGTGTGAACTAAAGGTGGTAGAGCCACGCTGAAACTACTACTGGTTTCAGTATGAATGGCTCGGCTCGCCCGGGGTAGTACCACCCTCTCATAGAAAACCGACGTGAAGTAACAGTGCTTGCATTGTTGCGTTTCGGTCGGTCAGTGAGAGCGCCGGAGGCCCATCTCCTCTCCCCTCTCCCTCTCCGTCTTCCTCCCCTAACCCTTCCTCCCAAAGGGTGACAACGCACTTGCGACTCTTCTGGTGTTGTTAGTGTTCATGGACGGTGGTGATCACATAACATCAGGTGACCCACCTGTTCGTTGGCCACGTATGACATAAAATAAAAATGACAGGGTTTGGAATTCTCTAGTACATTCAGCCGCAGATTGCCCATTAACCTAGCATAACGACAGCAACAAATGGTGGATTATTTAACTCTATGTAAACGCTATTCATTTTATATTGTACTATGCTTGCTGTAAGTTAAGGTGAACAGTAACTTATTCGTACCCATCTAAATAAGTATCACCTTGTATATAATTATACTATTAACACAACAGGCTCTAAAAGAGACACTACATGCCACAGCGCTCTTTCCGTAGAAAGATACGGGCATAATCATGGCGACAGCCCACGTACAGAAAGGCGTAGCTCAGTTGTAACGTACGGGGCTTTATATGTTTCGACGGAGCCGACGGTTCGAATCACGGTGGTCGTTTTTTTTTGGTATTTTTTTTAAAGTAGCATATGGAAATATAGCTTAATTTTTTAGCTAATCTGTCTGCTATATATAGCACGAAGAAAATTTACCAAAATTCGTCAAGAATATCATAAACTACATTTTTTTACTTTCGTCCGTTATCCTGGAGAATCCCTTGTGTTTTATGAGATAAAAAGTATCCTAGATGTAACCTTGTAATATTGGTTATTACTGTGATTTAGCTACAGTTTTATTATAATATAGATATTGTAAGAGTTAATAGCAAATACACAAACAAAAAATAATATGTTGTTAATTTGGTAATAGAGAATAATTATAGTTCATATATTTAACAACGCCGGACTACCGCTTCTTCAAACTTCTATGATATTGTAGCTAAATTACTTGCTCAAGATATTTGAACGATGGTATCTACCTCTACAGTTTTGATTATACATAACTATGTACATCAGTATAATTACTTCCATAGAAATGTAATAAACCATGTTACGTACTTTGAAACTAACGTTTGGGTTGTAAGGAGTGACGAAAAACATTATAAGACTTGAGACACCAAAGCCAACCTCACATGCACGTGGTGCACCCCGCTGAATAAGGAACGAGGCAATGGCGAGGTGGTAGGGTTTTACAGCCTGACTGGGTCGCAACCACCATGTATATGGCGAAAAGGCCCGCCATAGTGATACGCTTCTGCAGGTCGCGTTTGGGAACAGCCTGTGCATATCCAGCTTTTTGCAGGCCGGCATGACAGCGACGGCAGACAATGGATATTGTGTCACTCGGTGGACGCCATTGTTTTTGGATTGTGCTGTGCTTACCATCAGGCATAGTGCAGTCATTTTGTCGTGCTACAATAAAAAAAGAACGCGGATATACGAAATCTAAAACATTGTATTATCAAAAGCCATACCAATACCGTAAGTACCATCAAAGAAATAAAGAGTTCTATTCCAAAACTAGATATATTCGATTTATTTTCAATTTGATTTCAAGATTGATTCCAATTTACACAATTTGTGACAAGTTGTAGATTAGTTTAACTTTCAATACGTCGAATTATTTATAAGAGTGTATCTATAGTAATATTATAAAGAGAAAGTTTGTGATGATGTCGGGGGTAATCTCAGGAACTACTGGTCCGGTTCGAAAAATTATTTCAGTGATATATAGCTCATTTATTGAGAGAGGTTATAAGCTATATATCATCACGATAAGATTAATAGGAGCGGAACATCAATGAAGAATATTTCAAAATCTGGGTATTCTTTCCTCTTGAGAGCTTCCGCTGCGTGTTAGCTCAAAGTAACTATTTCACACGAACGAAGTCGCGGGCAGAGGCTAGTAGTGTATAAACTAAAATAAGTTTATTTAATTTTAAACCCTTTAGAGATTTATAGTTACGCAAAAAATTAACATTAAATAAATTGAAAGCTCGCGAATTTGATCACGCATATGAGTAAGTTCTGTGTTATGAGAATATTTGTTGTTCTATGTTTGCATGTTAAACTAGATACTGTAATACAAGCTTTAGCTTAATTTAGCTTAGTTTTAGAACGAAATAGTAAGTTGTGCATTTTTTAAAATCATATTATTTACTCCAAAATGTTTGAGTATGTTACGATACCGTGTGATACGAGTTTTTGCACCTGAAATAAGGAAAAGTTCACGGTGAGTGGTTTCATTGGAATATTTTTCTAGAAATATCAAATGGCTTTCAACATTTTTTTATAAAAAATGGAATACCCGTATAGCGGGAAATCGAATATTCTAGTCAGACTAAGGGTTTTTATGTATATTTCATGAATAAAATCATAAAGTGGGTTTCAGTGTGTTTTTTTTTTTTTCGCTTAAAGCTGTAACGCTTGGGTTTAGTACCTAAACCTCATATAAATAGAAATTACCTGCCTAATAGCACCTATTTGGCTAATTTAACTTTTACTTTGTTTATATATTTTTTTTTATATTATAGGGGGCAAACGAACAAGCGGGTCTACTGATGGTAAGTTTTCACCACCGTCCATAGACACTAGCAACACTGGGAGAGTCGCCAGTGTTTGTCAGCCTGTGTTTGTGGGAGAGGGTCGGAGGTGGTTCTCCGGCGCTCTCACTGACCGAACGAAAATGTTACTTCACGTCGGTTTTCTGTGAGAGGGTGGTACTACGCCGGGCTAGCCAACCTATTCACGCTGTAACCAGTAATAGCTTCAGCGTGGCTCTACCACCTATTACCTGCCAGAATGAGATTTGTATATAAGAAAATATTTGAAAAATAACTCGATAATTGAAGAATCTGGGTTCAAAATCTCCATATAAAAATCAGAGAATGGGTCAGTAGGCAGTATGGAGATAGTTAAAAATATGTTCCGTATTGACAGATTGACGTCGAGTTCTTCAGTTGGCATTTTAATTCATTACTAGCTGTGCCTGCGACTCCGTCCGCGTGCAATTTAATGATAAAAAACAGTCACTAATAATATTACCTGATTGTATTAAGTCCATTTACTTATTTACTTTTATCTCGTACTTAAGTCGCGTCGTCATTAAAATTACAATAACTTTTGATAGAGTGAGGCGATTTTAATGAAACTAAGAGCAAATGATACTCGAGGATATTCTTTATGATTCAGTGATTTTAAGTGGTTTTAAGTGAACGTAGTACTTTAACAGTGATGAGTGTTCAAACAAACAGACAAACATTACTAAAAATTATTGAAATGTATTTTATTACTTAATCCAAGACAATTGCAACAATTTTTTTAACGAAAATCTAAATAGTACATACACGTTACACGTACTTACTTATTATATGTATAGATAGATATGGTCGTACTGTAACAGATTTCATTTTCTTCGTTAGTACACTAGAACTGATTTAGAATATATCAGTCTATGTTTTTTTAACTTGTGTTAATGACTACGTCCGGTACCGCTTTGACACACCCGAGAGGCGAGACTACAACGCCACCCGGGGAACCACTATTGACCTGCGATACCGCGCTATTGACTTTATCGGGGGTGTTACTAATGACCTCGAACGCTATTGGTTGAAGTTATCGTCTGTTCATTATTCACCCCGGTGTGAGACTACATTGGTGGGAGTTCGGCGTATAAAGGGCAAGATGTCGCTGATCTGCACGCACTCCTATGTGGAAGTTATTGTAAGGCGAAGCTCTGCCCGGATAAATAGTTACAGTACCTTCAAAGTGTTTATTGGTGTTCCTGACTGACTGGCTGATTATACGTATTGTGTAACACTTGTTAATATTTATTAAATGGAAATCCGATACGTACTGGTTAATAAGATAGTTTCTTTTAGATATGATTACCTATTATTATTTATTACTACCTACTAAAGTATACTATATCACCTGTCGTGAACAATCGTACTCGGATTTATATCCATACGAAGATAGGTCCGGATGTCACTAGCAAAGTAGACGTTTTGACGTCCTTTGTTGTCAAACATAGGCTGTGGATAAACTGAATAGGTACGTCAAAGCCCGCATGATATTAAATAAAGGTATTCTGATGACACGGAAATTTAATTAATTCTGTAATCAATCAGTCTCGCAGTGTGTGAAGAGACAATACATAAGTAGTATCCGAGCATATATATCTATAATGCATCGAAAATAATTTATTGGTAATTCGATTATCGAGGGACATGCGAATAAAACTGAATAATAGAGGATTCATTTATAAATGATTTTGATTTAAATAAGGTTTTGTAGGTCAGTGTTCTACTTATAGGACCTAAGATTCTATTCTAACTAAAGTTTTGAGTTATGGAAGTGAAAGAAATCAAAATTTGTTGTTACGTTATAATTAAAAACTTTTGTTCTAGTATGTACATATTGTTCCGGTATTTTTTAAATTAAAAATAATAAATTAATAACTTTATATTAAACTAGCTGACCCGTGCAACTTCGTCTGCACCAAAACGGTTATCACCGGTTTCAATTGTATTTTTAAACCTAAAACCCGATTGCAGCCACACCTACCGTTTCCAATTAAAATCCTAACTATCAAGGTGCTCACTCAAACATATACCCAGATGGTATGTGAGAAATCTTTTAAAATAAGCCGTTCGTAGCGTCATCTACGGGGTTCAATTAAGACAAAAACTAACCTACATATATTGGCGGTAACGTAAAAAAATAACTTGAGGGGTCTATGGACCCCAGTTGGAAATAAATTACTTTCCCTTTTTTGTAGAAGTTTACTATACAGTCAGTATAGTTTACATTATAAAATATCAAGTTGATAGAGTTCAATTGTAAATTAAACGATAAAAATATTTATAAAATAAATAATAATAAATTAAACACTGAATGATC
>MU158798.1:895516-943500 GCA_015888305.1 Antheraea pernyi
TATATATATATAATATGTAATAAAAATTTTTTCCTAAATTTATTGATAAATCAAAATTTTGACCTGTAAAAGTGTAATGCGCTTTAAAAAACACAACATTAACCGGCTACCAGGTATCCCGAATCCTGTTTGGAAGGGCATAATGTCTTCATATTAAAGAACCAGCTTTTCTAAAATTCTCGTTCTTCCAACGTTGCTGACTCTTGTACTAAGGTGTCGCAAAAAAGTCTAGTTACATTAACCACAAATTATTATTTTTCTTTATCCTGGAGAACTCCCTCCATGTTATGGGACAAAAAGTATCCTAGATGTAACCTTGTAACATTAGTTATCACTGTGCCAAGTTTCATCAAAATCGGTTCAGTATATTCAGAGTGATGCGTGTTCACAGGGACAGACGGACAAAAATTTTAAAAGGGTTATTTTTGGCTTCTATATCGACAGCAAAGCCTACCCCGATCAAAATTTTCAAAAAATATTTAACGTACAGATTTGGCCCTGCTACAGTTTTAATATAATATAGATAGATAGATGAATATATCGTAATAATCCTTATTTGGAAATAAGTCAGTAGTCAAGTGTCTAAGGAGTAAAATTAAAGTACAATTTGGAGTTCACCTACGTTGCAAGTGAAAGTTAATATTCCAATTAATTTTTAATAGAATGAGACGAATACTTTATACACTTTGGCGATAGTAAACATTAGGTTTTGGCTATATTTTGTAATAAATATCACTATATCTATACATTTCTTCTGTACGTGTGTATGTCACTGAACTCCTCCTAAACGGCTGGACCGATTTTGATGAAATGTTGTTTGCGTGTTCCAGTGGATTCGAGAATGGTTTAGATTTACAATTGGACCCGGTAAGTGGCGCTGCGGTTGATATTAGATTTTTTTTATTATTAAGGCAGGTCAACGTCGGCCGGGACCACTAGTAATATGAAACAAAGTTCTCTGCCACGTCTGCTTGTCTGTCCGCGATAAACTCAAAAACTACTGAACAGATTTTCATGCGGTATTCACCAGTACATAAAGTGATTCATGAGGAAGGTTTTAGGTATATAATTTGTCAAAGTGTTTGTTTTATTATCAGGGTGGGACAATGTCTGCCGGGCCCGCTAGTTTTAATATACATTAACAGTGTTAACAATTCACAACACGGAATATTTTTAAAAACATCGCGATGTCTCTACGATTCAGCAGAAAATAACGTGCTATAGATTTCAATATTTCTCTTTTTCTCTCTATCTTTCCCTCTTTTTATATATTTTGAGTATATTAAGAATTTACTATCCCATTCTCTCACTGCCTATACGTACATTTATAGTTAGATCTTTTTAATTACGCATTTTCGTTTCATTATTTTATTTTTTTTATGTCATAGGTGGCAAACGAACAGGTGGGTCACCTGATGTTAAGTGATCACCACCGTCCATGGACACTAACAACACCAGAGGAGTCGCAAGTGCGTTGCCACCCTTTGGGGGAAGGGTTAGGGGAGGGAGAGGGAGAGGAGAGAGGAGGGGTGGGGAGGTTGGCCTCCGGCGCTCTCACTGACCGAACGAAACGCAACAATGCAAGCACTGTTACTTCACGTCGGTTTTCTATGAGAGGGCGAGCCGACCCATTCATGCTGAAACCAGTAATAAACCTAGTTTCGGCGTGGCTCTACCACCATTAATTAAAATTACACATTTCCATTTCACGCTGTCCCAAAAGAAGTTTTGCTTCAAAAGAATGAATAAAATATGTATATCCAGTAGTTTTTGCATGATACGCGTTTTTGTTACACAATAATCTTACATATTTAGTTAATTTAAATTACGCTTTTATTTATTGCATTTGTTTAAGTCAATGTTTGTTTTAGTTCTCTTGATATGAAATTGTGATATCTGCGATACGGGTTGTAACCAGTGCAGATACCAATATTACTGTTAATTATGTACACATTGACTTGAATCACTAAAATATTATTATTATTAACGACAGACCTACTATTTTATTTAAATGTAATAGAATATATAGAAAGTGGCCACTGGTGTTGAAAACTTTTTTCGGAACGATCCATCAATTTCCGTAATGCGCTATTGTTCATAATACTTTTAAGACGTGTCTTTAAAGTCGCATATACTCAGATATAATTTTTAAAGTTGTTAACGGGTTAAATATTTTTACAATGGCACTGTGAACAAAGTTAGCGACAAGGATTCCTTGAGATAATTTGCTCCGGTTACCTCGGGTCCGGTAACTAGCCCGACCTCTGTGGCACGACCTTTTCATCATAATTTGGATATGAAAAGATTTCCAATGAATTCGGGAGATATTTCTATGCTAAATATCTTATTAAACGATATTTTTTGTCTCGATTTCGACAGAATGGGTTTTCCACGTTAAATCCTGTCTAATATTATAAATGTTAAAGTGAGTATGTTTTCAGGGTACAGAAAAGGGCATACCTTTCATTCAGAAATATATACTATTCCGAGGGATAAATCCAATTTACATTTCTCAGAACAAATTCGTGAACAAACAATAATATTTTTGTAAATGTAATAATATATTTAATATCTTTTTAAAGCGAAACTTCTTCAGTCTTTGAATTTCTGATCGGCAACCTACCTGAGTAACGAAAAGTGGTGGGGGTAAACACTGTGTCGGGTAGAGTGTTGAAAACACCGGGTTTCGTGCAATCACCGTAGATAAGCAACATCTATAGGTGCGGGTAAGTCTGAGTTTAGCTAGGCGCGACGTGGTGACACAAAACACGAACTTTGCGCTATTAAGGAAATACTTAAAAACATTTGCAACCCTATCTGTATAAACATATAATTCAAATTGTTTTATCGGCCCTTTGTAAAATGCCGCCGAATACACCGCGCCTGCACCGAGTTGAATTTTTGTATTTAATAAAAATGAATATTTATCTAATAAAATAAATAAACAGTCATTGTTTCATATTTTATGAAACAAGTTTGTATTTTTTTTAATTACGTTTAGGAAACTGTGTTTAATTAATCTTATAATTTGTTATTGTAATTTCTATAATTATACTTAAAATTAAACACTTCTGGACGTAAACACCACTTACACTATTGAAACGGTGTGTATTAAAGGAATATAAAAGAAAAATAACTAACAATTAAAATTTCCTTTTAAAAAATAAAATACCCAACTAAAAAAATAAAGAACACTAATACTATCTATACATAAAACAAAAATAATAGTTATAAGAATGAAATTATTTCAAGAGTAATTACGATAATGTTGCTTTAATTTGGTTTTAAATGAGGCCAGAGAAATAAATCTATATCTTTTTGAATGTTGTTTGTTATACGACGAACACACGATAATTAGGAGAATGCTGACCTAAATTGGTTCTCGATAGTGGTACGGTAAATGTTTTTCGGTTAAGCAAACGACTAGACGGACGAGGAACACAGAAGTACAATCTTTTTAATATCTCTGGAGCATCTACCGTGAACTAATTTGTATAGAAAAACATCAGCTATCTTTCTACGAATTTGCAGTGACTCCATCTTGTAATGTAATAATCGTTTATTGTATGAGTCTAGAGTGAGACACTGATTATTAAAGAATGCAAGGTGATATAAAAATTGCTTTTGGACTCGCTCAATTCTGTCAATGTGGACTTGATAGCAGGGGTTTATAACAGTGTATTATAGAGTAAAATTGTTAAGGATGGTTGTCTAAATAGTTTCGTTTCTCTATTTATAAAATCTGCTACTTGCGCTGCTTTTTTAATTATGTTATCTATATGCGATCTATAGTTTAATTGGGTGTCTATAGTGATACCCAGACCTCGAATCGAGAAAACTTCGGAGAGCGCAGTACCATTTATGTAATATGCTGGAGTCAGCATGTTTTATGTGGATACACTTATCTGAATTAAGTATCATACCATTTCAGTTACACCATTCCAGAATGTTTTTTTTTTTTTTCGAAGACTACGCTATTGACCAATCAAGGTCTTAACAGCTTCACCGGACTACGATTGTTTAGATCATTTTGCAGTATATCAACATCAGTGTTGTTCTTAACTTTATGGTATATTTTTAAATCATCTGCATATAGATGATGCATATTGTAATGCTTTATCTTTTCATTATGCTATAGCTTGTTGCTGTCGTGATAAGTTCTTTTACAATTTCGATATTTCACATCTGCCAGGCGTCTCGTGACGGCTCAATTTTTTTAATTAAAATATTTTACATTTAATATTAACGTTTCACTTCTATCGTGTGTTTGTACGACACAGCATGCTTGTTTTTTGTTAGTGTCCTATCTTTATTCTGGTGAAGGTAGTTTTTTTTTTTATTTCACGAAAACTACGTGTTCTGTCTCAATTTAATTGTGGGCTGCCTTTTATTTTTAATTGTAATTTTGTAAGCCTTACAACCTTTTTTACTGATTTTAAATTTTACCTCCTTTGTTAAGTTTTACTATTGCTGCTTAGGACCTAATAAAAATTTAAAGATATGTAGCTTTGATAATATTCTGAAAAGTCTTTATGTGCAAGTGACATTCTCGTCAATATCGGTTTAACCATTTCGGATTTTTTTTATACTTTATAGGTGTGGTCATAATCTCAGCTGATTTTAAATGACTATAAACATACTAAACTTCAACAGGACTGGCTCTTAGTTGGATTTGTCGGAATACACATGTAAGTGTAGCAACAGATTTCCTAATGTTGATGTTAGCTAGCCAGGCGGGCTTAGAAATTTGAATAAATTACAAACTAGATTTCAAATGAATGATGCATTATATAGAATTTTTACATTTAATCAAATATCTAAATGTTTATAAAAGATTAAAAGAAGTTCGTAATTTTTCGTCAAGGTATAATAGAAAGAAATCCAAAAATCAACTGTAATTGAATCAATCCACGAAAAACGAGCGCTAACAAGTAAAAGAGCAAATATTTACTTTAATCAACGTAAAACCCTAAACCGATTCAAACGTGATGCAAACTTGTGTTCGAATTTTAAATAAAACTTTCTGTTTTTCAAACGGTTTTTAGTAAAACGTTCACAACTTAGGGCTGAATAAATAGGCCTATTTTTTGTGTATCTTATACAGCGTGGATTTTTGATATTTAGCTTCAACGAACATTAGATATAAAGAAAGCTCTTTTACAATTTCTGATGTTTCTAATACTCCAAAACCAGTCAGTCACATGAAGTGTTTTAATGCTCATAAGTAACAGATTCGATTGGTGTTAAAAAAATATTAAGTGTAAATTAAAATCTACATTAAACTATTGCCGTGAGCAAAAATCAGTAATTTATATTTATTACTGTAAGCATAGTATCTCTATATCTAATATATTTCAAGGATTGTTGATGTCTTTTGTTACTACGAATATATAAACGCGAATGAAAAAAATTGAATTCATCTTACAGCAGATATCATCAAAGAAATACTATAACAACACATGTAGCCAATCGGCGGATGTAACTAATTATTAGCATCAGTATCCTTATTGTTTACAGTCTGTGAATCGGCACAGTTAACAAAATATCAATATTAAAACACCCCTATAAAATCCTTACATTTGAAATATAAATATTCGACGAAGCTTACCGAACACACTTTGCAATGGGACGCAGCGGCCGACACGTTTTATGGAAATGCACGCTACATAGTTTACGATCGCATGAAACGTTCAAAAGATTTGTCACTGCTTTTGTCGTTATAATATAAATATCTAGATAATACCTCTGTATTATCATATATATATATATATCATACTCGCAATATTATTTTATACATTAAAATAATTCATTCATTCTGTAGCAATAATCTGATGATTATCGTTATCGTTGTGATCAACGTCATTAGAGATTGTTATCAAATTGTAGTTTATAACTTGCTAAAATCTTATTAAATATTATACAAAATTATGGTGGCCTAGTGGTTTGATTGATGGTATATTATTGCGATGACCGCAGGCTGGAACCCCATTATTTAACAACGATTTTTCGATATTCACATATATTTGCTAATTTAAATTAGTAACACTAGTGGGCAACGGTAAAAAAATCATCTTGAGGAAATCTGAACCTGAGAAATATTGTTGTAGTACCATGTATGTGGAAAAAGATAGAACTGTAGATCTCTCCGAGTTTGAAATCGTCAGTACGTCGTGGGTCAGCGTGGTGGTGATTATGCATTTACCTTCCTTCGGCAAAAGGTCTATGGCCCTGCAGTGGGTCTTTTACTGGCTGATGATAATGATGACTTTATATACATGAACGTTTGTGAGGATAACTGGATATTTGCTACCCTTTACGCAAAAACTACTAAACCGTACAACTCTGTATAAGTTTTTGCAAAATACTTTTTTTGTAACCATTGCTTCTTAGAATGTTTATTTCTTCGGTGTTTGAGTAATTTATTAAGATTTATTCCCAAAATTTTACACTTTAAAAGTATGCGATATAATACATATTACAAAACAACAATATTACAAAAAGGTGCTGTACAAGTAATTATAATTTATTCAAAGTACTAAACAGTATACTAAAATAGCAATAGTGAAGAGGTTGATTACAAATACAAAATTTACAAAATAAATTATAACACAATTTCTCAAATTAGAAATATGAACCGTAAACTATTAAACAGTTGGTGGAAAATTGATTGATTCTACATGCTGACCGCTGCCATCTAAATTAGGGAATCCTGTGTCTCAGGTGGCAAATTTATTATATTACACAAAAATTAATAAGATATTAATTAAGGATTTTAAATATCAGATATATTTCGTGCAAATTTAATCGAAACCTTAAAATTTCACATTCGTTACCGAAACGTCGATGAATGAAATCGAATCTCTTACTTCAGGAATTAATTAAGGAAGTGGGATGTACTTAAAGTCACTTTCCGTCTTAGTTTCTTGTTCGTACGCTCCTTGTGCCAGATGTTCTGGAGCTAGTCATTTTAAGATTCACAGAATCTATTTACAAGTATGACGCATACTTATATATTAGTGCTAGCGGATCTGGTAAGTAGACGTTATCCTCCTACATTCATATATTTTTGTATGATGTGGTGAAAGGTTGAAAATTGGGAATTAGGAGTTTCCTTTGTGTTAAATTAAAAACTAAAGGTTACAATTACACAGAAAAAATAAAAAGACAGCCCTGTATATAGACCTTTTTTCTTAGATTGTATTGAGCATACTCTTAAGGCACAATGCCTCACTATTACAAAGATAATGTTGATAATAAGATAAATTTCTTATAATGAATTTTTAATATTAATTTAATTTTGTTTTTTGCCAAAGTGAATTATAAAATGGTTTGCGCCTTTGAAGGCTACATGGCTTCAGTAAAATTAGAATGCACGTGTCTTCTGTTAATATACGTTTAATTACGTAAATTAACAATATTTGTCTTAAAAAATATTCCGTTTTTGAGCATGAAGAAAGTAAATATAAACATGTACAGCTCCCGGATCAGTATGTTCGCAGTACCAAACGTAGCATGTTCCAAACTTGAGCAAGTTTTTATTAACGCCCCCTGTCGGGGTAATTTCGTTTCCAGCGCCTGCGTACGCTAATGAATTTCTGAAGGTTCTCTCCAATCAAACTTTTCTCGTTTGCAATGATGTATACCGTCATCGCAGCTAAGTTATCGCTTGACGAATCTCAACGAAAATGTTTTAGATGGCTTTAGAAGAACCTCATGGTAGTTACGTGTGGGTCGTAAAGTATTTGTTTTACTTATTTTGATATATTCCCAATTGCAAAGGAATCTATATATTTTATTTATTTATTTATTTGCTTATAATACAAAATATATATTAAATCTTAAAGGCAAATAAAAATTAAATAAACTTTAACATAGAATTTGACTTCACGGTCATTCAATTTCATCTACATACAAAGTTTAGGTCCACTCTCGTGTCCCATGATGTTTATCTGAATGGTTTACATATTTTATTACATACAACAAATTTGAAATATAGGTTGGCATCGACTTCAAATATACAATTAGGTAGTACAAATATTAATAGTTTTTATTTAATTTGGTTAATTTAATAATTCAGTAATTTTTCGCTTTGTAGTGCCTTATTAGTTTTTCACAACGAAGGCGGTTTTTTTTTTGGAAAAAAATTGTTATTTTCCATTTTGCAGTGCCCATAAATATATTTGGTTTCTAATGGCTGTAATAAATCGGTTTCAATTTCACGAAAATACGTAGACACGAAGTGGGTAAAAATCAAATAAACGTTATTTCACCCCCTTAGGGGTAGAATATTTTCTTCAATATTTATGTGGGACCACCTCTGAATATAACCAATTATAATAAAAGAATCATTAAAATCGGTTCATAATTGACGGAGATATTGATTAACATACATAAAAAAAAAACATACAACCGAACGTAGTAACCTCCTCCTTTTTCGAAGTCGGTTAAATAAACAATATTTCAAGTAACTTTATAATAAACTAGCAAATGCCTGAGACTTCGATTGCATTAAACTTCGATATAAATCTTAGTAACAATAAAATACAGTCAAAATGGATAGTAGAAAAACATTCTTCATGAAAATTCACATGACTGTGCCAATTTACACGACGAGAGGTGAAACAGTGTCGGGGTTTATAGATCTCGAATATGCCAACATTTATATCTATAAATGCTAGCTTTTGCTCGCGACTTCAATCGCCTCAATAGAGATTTTGTCTATCCTTTGCGACCAGTATATTTTTTCTGGATTGATGAATTTGTTTGTATGTTCTATGCAACGTCAATGCTAAATTTCGTTAGTTAAGTGCTTATTGCGTGAAAGTATAGGAAACGAACAAACACGAAGGCGGTACTACGAAGTAGCTATTACTAGTTTCAGCACGAATGGGTTGGCTCACCCGGGGTAGTACCACCCTCTCACAGAACACCGACATGAAGTAACAGTTCTTGCATTGTTGCGTTTCGTTCGGTCAGTGACAGCGCCGGAGGCCCACCTCCTTTCTCCTTTGCCTATCCTTCCCCCATACACAGGCTGCACTTGCGACTCCCCTAGTATTGCTAGTGTCTATGGACGGTGGTGATCACTTAACATCAGGTGACCCACCTGTTCGTTTGCCTCTTTTTGACATTAAAAAGAAACTCATATTCATATTTATAATATTATACTTGGGGTATGTATAGGAAATGAATTTAGGAGGACTGTATCCACCACTCACCCGCACTAGGAGATCCTCTTCTTCGGGGTACCCCGGCTTGGTTCGTGGCTTAGATCGCTGGTTTGTTAATAGTAGGACACAAAGTCTACACAGGCACTTGGTTTCTTTTAATAGTTTGTTAGATATCTGTACCGGTTTTGCAATGTTTATTAGCGCAGATAACTCAGAGCGGTTTTGTATGTTGCTAGATTCAAAGGTTAACTTCTGTTGCCTTAGAGGGCAGCACTTGCGAACGTTTTAAAGGTGCGTTCACGAAAACTAGTGGACAGATACATTCCTTTTAAACGATAAAGTAATTTAAAAACAAAAGATTTGTGCTAACATATAAATTATTACATATAACAAAAATACGGAACAGGGTATATTAGAAATAACAATTTTTATAATGAACTTCCCCGCTCGCGAGGTACATCGCATGTACCACCCTCTCACTAAAGCCAAATTCAACTTGGTGTTGGTCATCCTTGACCGCACCAAGGAAGGCAAGGATATTTTCAACATTACGTCCGTGTGCGGTCTCACGGGCGTAACAGTAGAGCCCCCTCGCAAATCTCACGCGCCCTCGCAGTGTCACAACTGCCAGGGCTACGGCCACACAGCTAAAAACTGCCACCTGCGTCCCAGGTGTGTTAAGTGTTTAGGCGACCACTCCACTAGGGAGTGTCCTCGCACCCCGACCTCCGCAGACCCTCCGAGTTGCGTTCTGTGCGGCGCCACGGGCCACCCCGCGAACTATCGCGGCTGCCCCCGCGCGCCCCGCACACAACGCCCTCGCCAGGCGAGGCAAGCGCCCAGGGCGCCCGCCGCCGCCGCCCGCCCTCCACCTCCACCACTCATGTCCGTAGAGGCCTTCCCCGGCCTGCCGGGTGCCTTCCGCACCCCGGCAGCGCCCGCGACCACCCCACGCGTGTCACCTTCAGTGCCGCGCGTCCCACCCACCGCACCGCGCGTGACACCTTCCGTGCCACGCGCGCCACAGCCTGGGCGGGCCCCTATGGCCCCCTGGGCTCCCAGATCCCAACCGCAGGCTCCCAGGCCTCAAACACAGCCTCCCAAGACTCACACACCACACACACAGCCTCCGCAGGCGAGACACAACACACAACCCGACCTCTTCTCACCGACCGTCATCAAAGGGTTTGCACAAATCATGGGATTATTCGAAGAACACGATATAGAGGAGATATACGCGTTCGCCTCTGTGATCGAATCTAACGCAGAAACGGGTACGTTCAGCGCGATTTTACGCTTCCCGAACGTCGCGAAAACGCTCAATCGCATCGCTCGCTCGAAAAAAACCAACTCTTACACTAAATAATCATGTCTACGGCCATGAATAGAATTAAACCGCGCGGCCTATCTCTTTCATTTTTTAATGCTAGGAATCTATATACACAGCGCGATCTAGTAGCTGCCTTTTTACGCGACAGGCAAATAGATATCTTCCTCGTACAGGAAACGTTATTAAAACCGAAAATGCGCAACCCCGCGATCGCGAACTATAAGATAGTTAGGAACGACCGTGCCACCCGCGGGGGTGGCACGTTGATCTATTATAGGCGCTCACTCTACTGCGTGCCGTTAGATCCACCCGCTCTATCCAATATGGAAGTGTCAGTGTGTAGACTAGGGATGACCGGTCATCCATCCGTCACAATAGTATCCGCGTATCTTTCGCCGAATAAAGTCCTATTAAAAACCGACCTAGAAGCACTATTCGAACTAGGAGACTCCGTCATTATAGCGGGGGACCTCAACAGCGGACACGTCATCTGGAACAGTTCGACTACTTCCCGAAACGGGAGGATACTCGATAGACTAGGTGACGATCTAGCTTTTGACGTCATAGCCCCTTCGGAACCCACTCACTTTCAGGACAACTGTCGCCCGACAGTGTTAGATGTAGCTCTCTTTAAAAACGTCTCGCTTCGGTTACGACTCATACAAGTCGTACACGAACTTGACTCAGATCACCGCCCCGTAGTATTACTATTAGGTTCGAGCTCGGACACCACCCCGCCGTCGGTCAGGGTGGCCGACTACGCGAAATTACAACGCTACTTTAAAGACAACCCGACGTCAGTAGGTTTAGACAGAATCCCGGACGTGTTAGTGTCGAAAGCTGACGCGGATTCGGCCATCGATTCCCTGGTCGACTATCTCCAGACCGCCGTCAGGGAGACCTCGAAAGAGGTACAAGCGGCGAACGATCGCCGCTTCATACTCCCGGACGACGCGAGAGCGTTGATCACGGAAAAGAACGCCGCGACTCGAGCCCACGACACCTACCCGTCCGTAGAGAATCGCGTTCGTTTAAAGACTTTACGTAAGCAAGTTAGGACTCGTATCGCCGAGATCCGGGCCGACAGGTGGGACAGGGTGCTCGAGGACATCGAGCCGTCCCACCTGGCGTACTGGAAACTCGTACAGAAATTCAAATCAGACATAGTCATTCCGATGCCCCCTCTCGATAGAGGCCCCGGGTTGCCTCCCGCGTTCGATAGTATAGACAAGGCGGAGTGTCTCGCCGCGAGCTTAGAGAAACAATGTTCACCTAACACAGCAAACACTGACCCTTCGCATATTGAATCGATCGAGTCCTCGGTAGAGCGCGCGCTCGCGTCACCGCCGGCGGATACCCTAACCCCTATCACGTTTGTCGAAGTATCGGACGCCATCAAGCGCTTAAAACTTAGAAAGTCCCCAGGTCCCGATGGGATCAGGAACGAGGTACTGAAACTCCTTCCTGACCACATCATAGCTCTACTGGTCTGCATCTTCAATGCGGCCATGTCCCAGGGTCATTTTCCAGCCGCCTGGAAGAAGGCCGTAGTGATAGGGATTCACAAGCCCGGCAAAAAAGCTTCGCTTCCCGACAGCTATCGCCCTATTAGCTTACTAGACACGATAGGCAAACTATACGAGCGGCTCCTTCTGAACCGTCTCCAGACCGCTATATCAGAACTGAATCTGTTACCACCCGAGCAGTTCGGCTTTCGCGCCGCTCACTCTTGTACGCATCAAGTACACCGCCTCACGGAGTACATCCACGCCGGATGGAATAGCGATCCCGATCGTAACCCGGATCCGGTAAAACCTAAACCGAAACGCACAATGGCAGTCTTCTTCGACGTCGCCAAGGCCTTCGATAAGGTCTGGCACGCAGGGCTCATCCACAAGTTAATTAGTTTTCGCATCCCCGATAGATTAGTATTCTTAATCCGCGAATATTTATCAGATAGGACTTTCCACTATAGAGTGGAAGGTGAGCTGTCCTCAGCCCACCCCGTACGTTCAGGTGTACCCCAAGGGTCCATTCTGGCACCCTCCCTCTTCAATCTGTTCGTCAGCGACCTACCTCGGCTCCCGGGGGTAGAGGTAGGTTGTTATGCTGACGATACAGTAATCTTCGCTTCCGATTGGTTTCCGATACAACTTAGGAAACGCATAGAAGAAGCCGTCAGCACACTCGGTCGCTGGTTTCTTCTATGGCGTATAGAAGTAAATCCCGACAAAAGCGCCGCGATATTTTTCGACCCTAAATGCCGCAATTACGAGCGCAAACTCGAACCGATTAGATTATACGGAGTCGGCATTCCGTGGACCAAACAGATTAAATACTTAGGAGTTACACTAGATAGACACCTCTCCTTCAGAGCTCACACTAAGATAGTTCGAAACAAGGCCGCTATGGTCATGACTCGCCTACATCCGTTAGTTTGCCACAAGAGCAAGATGTCCCTCAGACACAAGCTCACGTTGTATAAAACTTGCATCCGACCCGTTCTGACATATAGCTGTCCCGTTTTCGCACATATGTCACCGTATAGCTTCAATAGAATACAAATAATACAGAACCGCTTTTTACGTAAGGCGACCGGCGCCCCGTGGTACGCCCGGAACGAGGATCTCCACAGGGACCTGGAGATGCCCTCGATCTGGACGTATGTAAAATCACTCACTACTAGCTACTTTGAAAAAGCCGCGAATCATCCCAGTCCGTTAGTGGTATCCGCCACGGATTACGAAACCGTACCGAACGCCGCGCGATACAAAAGACGTCCGCGAAACATTTTCACCGATCCTCCCGACAAAATAACGGCAGCGAACGATCAGTACCAGCCTGTCTCTCAAAACAGAGCGTGTTCACGCCCACGCCCGCGTAACCACAGATCACGCCGCCGTGGTCTGGGGGTAAACTTCGCTCCCGCACACTTGATTAGGCCCCCCTCGGCAGCGGCTCAAGCCTAGGTCCGATCCCTCGGAGTGGAGCCCTTGAGTACGCTGCTCGCGCGATACAGTGAACTCACCAACCAATACATCACTGCAACAACACTACACATATCACCTCCACACACGTGCACGCTCACACGCTTACACATAAAAAGTGGATGGGTTTTTTCTTTTTGTTTTTACCCGTATCGAACTGAAATAGTTCAAAAAATTTTCCGACACAAAAATACACATAAGAGTTATTGAGACACGCATGCCTGGTACACATGCATGTTTCAATAACTCATATCTGTATGAATAGTTTAGCTTAACTTAGGTTAGCTAAGATAGATCGCGAATTGCATGCAACAGGTAACGGCCAAGCCGAGGTGTGCCGTGCACCCTTGAGCTAGTTACCAGAATAAAATCGGCTGAGTGCCTTAAGCGCTCGCCTTAGTAGTCCGGTGAAGCTGTAGAGGCCTCCAAAAAGGCCAATAGCGTAGTCAGTTCGAGAAAAAAAAAAAAAAAATATTTTGCACTTCTCGTCATCATTAAAATTACAATAACTTTTGATAAAGTAACCCGATTTTAATGAAAATCATTTAGTTATTCGAGAATATGGCTTACAATTTTCTTTGCTTATTTACTTTTCTCTCGTACTTAAGTCGCGTCATCATTAAAATTACAATAACTTTTGATAAAGTAACCCGATTTTAATGAAAATCATTTAGTTATTCGAGAATATGGCTTACAATTTTCTTTGTCAGTTTTTATTATGAATGCAGTAATTTTGCAGTAATGTGTGTGTATTACTTATACCAAGACACCTGTAACAAATTTTCACAAAAATCTAAGAAGTACAGAAAATTTAGATTTACATTCTCATTATATACCTAGTCTTGCCATAAATACTGAAACAAAGAAAAAAAAAGTACTATTGAAAATCATTTTAATTACTTTTACAGTGTGTTTGTTTAATACATAAATATAAAACAATTTAAAATATAAAAAGCTTTTCAAGTAATTTAGTAATTAATTTAGACTAGCTGTTAACCGTGGCTTCGCCCGCAGTACCGTCTTCAGAACAGTTCAACCGATCATCACGAAACTTTCACTGGCAGATAGCTGACCTTATAAAAAGTAATTGAAGTAATTTTAGTTTATACTAGCTGTTAACCGAGACTTTGCCCGCAATGCTATCTCCAAAACGGTTCGATCGATCTTCACATAACTTTCACTAGCAGATAGCTGTTCTTTTAAAAAGTAATTTAAGCAATTTTAGTTTATACTAGCTGTTAACGTGCCCACGTTGCGCTTTGTCGACTACTTGGGAAGCTTCCTTAGAGCTTTGAGCATAAATACGGTCATTTTGTTTGTTAAAATGTTGCTCAAATGTAAAAAATTTCTTATCCGTAAACAATTTTTTCTATGACCTCCCTTTGTGTACCGCTTCAGTAGTTGTTTCGATTTACCATCCTATTCTTTTTTAAATTAGCAGTTAAGAAATGACCAGTACGTCTCTTATAGGCTGAAAGTCCTAAGTCATCTTTTAAAATACGCGACATGGTTCTAGGTGCTATCTTCATCTCCCGAGATAAAATCTTTTGCTTTCGGACAGGATTTCTTCGAATTCTTTCCCTTACTGCTTTGATCACCTTTTTTGTACGAACACTACGTGAACGGTTAGATCTATTTCATTTATATCATATATATATCATTGTACCTATTAATAGCCCGGTATATTTGACTAATATCAAGCGTATGGAGAGTTTTAAATATTGCATTTGGTTCCATATCTACTTTGTGTAATGGAATCACAGCGATTCGGTTCTCTTTATCACCCCACTCCATTTTAATATCGCAAAATATTGTACAATGTATTGGCGCGAAAATGAGAAAAGTCAATGAATAATTATCATATAAAAATTCAAATGTAATATTTTGTTTATTTTTAATTGTAACAGTATTTATGGCCAGGCTAAGTATACATACATTTTTTTATATATCATAGGAGGCAAACGAACAGGTGGGTCACCTGATGTTAAGTCACTACCGTCCATAGACACTTGCAATACCAGAGGAGACGCAAGTGCGTTGCCAACCTGTGTTTGGGAGAAGGGGGTGTAGGGAAGTGATCACCAACGTCCATAGACACTTGCAACACCAGGGGAGTCGCAAGTGCGTTGCTAGACTGTGTTTGGGGGAGAAGGGAGTGGGGAAGTGGGGAATGGCAGAGGGGGAGAACGGAGAAGGGGTGGGGAGTGGGTATCCGGCGCTCTCACTGACCGAACGAAACGCAACAATGCAAGCACTGTTACTTCACGTCGGTTTTCTGTGGGTCGGGTGGTAGTACCCCGGGCGAGCCGACCCATTCATGCTGAAACCAGTAATAGCTTCAGCGTGGCTCTAGCACCTACAATTACTGTTGTATAATTACCTACATACACTATTATATGTATAGATTAACTTTGAAAGCTATAAATTGGTTAGCAAATATTTAATAATTGTCTGTTAAATAAATAAATATATTTAATAATTAAGATAAAAACAAAAAAATATATTTCCCTATTAGATTGCGACCACAGCGTGGGTGATAGGAACTCCCTTATCTATATTTTTTTAAATAGTTTCATAGGTTTTTACGTTTGACCACAAATTCATGTGATGATAAATTGCAATGTGGTCTATGATAGTAAACACGTCAAACGTAACGGAGACTAGCTATCAATTGTAGCTGACAGAATACATCAGCAGATACTTGGCGAAAGATTGTCAACTTGAAGGTGGTCGCATGCCAGGCGGACTTATTAAAAGCCCTACCACCATGGTGTCGTTTCATCACGAGGTTCTCCTTCACCGGTAGCTAGGATTAAGTTTTCTAAGATTCGAACCTACGCCTATCGATACTGTGTCCAAACTCCGAAAACGCTATCAAGGAAGTCATCATCGCTTCAAATAAAAATACACATAATAATCGTCAGTCTCACAAAAGCTTGACTCGACCGATTTGAATAACTTGTTACACAATACGTATATAATCGGTCGGTTAGGGATGCCAATAAACACTTCGCCTGCGGAATGTCGTCTCGCGTGCCCTGTTAGGATGATGAACTAGATGGAAGGACGGTCGCGCGCCCATGTACACATAATAAATTCTATTGTATGATTTTTATTATTATTCAATTTAAAATATATTTTTTTTCAAAAAGTTTTGATTGATTTGTTTAGAAACTATTTATTGACATAATCAAAAATATTTAAAAACCGGATGGTACAGACACGTGACGCCATATTGTCGTAACGGACTTCCGTTGCATTGTCGTCCAGTTACCTTGTAGTCGCGCCTAAAGAAGTTTTACTTCAAATATAATTAGCAGACGAATATAAATACTGCATAATAAATGAGCCGCAGGTACAACTAGTATAAACTAAATGCCGCTTGTCATATTTTAGATTCATCACAGATTTATTTATAGACCTCAGTGATTATGTTGTACTTTGGATAAATCGCCTGACAAAATGAATGTCAATAGCTACTAATATCATTATAGGACAATATTGAAGAATAAAACATATTCATAAATATATCAGCAGAAAAACGATTAATAATATTTCCGATGTTCCTACAAGTTGTACAGTATGAATCTAATAAAACCTATAATATAGAGAATTATGTTTCTACGTCTAAATTTAGACATTTAATTGACCATTCAGACGTCGAAACTTCCCCACTTTTACGCCCACATCTCTTTAAAAGTATCGTGAATATTGTAAAACTTCGTTGATTATATAAAATACGAAGCATTAAACGCACTGCCGGCTATTGTTATTATACAGGAAGTTTGAATTATTTTTTTCATTGTATTAAATATCACAAGTTACTTGTATTGTACTAGGTGTTCCCGCGACTTCGTCCGCGTAGAATAGTTACTTTGAGCTAACGCTAACACGCAGCGAAAGCTCTTAAAAGGAAAAACCGATTCTGAAACATTCTTCATTGGCGCTCCGCTCCTATTGGTCTTATCGTGATGATTTATAGCCTATAGCCTTTCTAGATAAATGAGCACTGAAAGAATTTTTCAAATCGGACCAGTGGCTCTTGATATTAGCGCGTTTAATCAAACAAACAAACACTTTATAATATTAAGTATATTATATTATTTGTAAAAAGATGACAATTTAAATTACATAAGAGAGTCGATTGAAATAAAATATTAGAGTGGACGTTTCTTTGCACGTCAGCCTTTAGAGCCACATATTAAGAGTTTCAGTTACTAATAAATCAGGCTTTCTCTTACTAGTTTTAGATTTAACTTTTTCAGGTACACGTTGCGGAACAGAAATGCAAAGTAACGGCCACTCTTATATTAGCCTCAATATCAGCTGCTTCCGTTTGACCGCATCCAGCGCAGAGCGGCTCGAATCGTCGGCGACGAGGTAATATCCGATCGGCTCGACTCATTGGCACTGCGTCGGGACATCGCGTCTCTTTGCGTTCTTTATCGCATTTACCACGGTGAGTGTTCAGAGGAGTTGTTTGGACTTATACCTGCCGCTAATTTCCAACATCGTACTACCCGCCAAAAACTAAAATTTCATCCACACCACCTGGATGAGTGGAGGTCTTCCACGGTGAGATTTTCAAGGTCGTTTCTGCCTCGTACTTCGACCTTGTGGAATAGACTCCCAGCGGCGGTATTTCCAAACAATTATGAAATGCAAACTTTTAAGAAACGAGCGTATACTTCTATGAAAGGCCGGCAACGCACTTGTGACTCCCCTGGTGTTGCTAGTGTCTATGGACGGCGGTGATCACTTACCATCGGGTGACCCGTCTGTTCGTTTGCCTCCTATAATATAAAAAAAAAAAATTCAATGATGGACTACTGCAAGGTGCGCTATCATTCATCAATAACAAACATTATAATTCTGCAATTAATAAGAATCTTACATTATCATGCCAATGAGCACTAGAACGCAGCTCACTGAAAGACAAAATACATCACAAAACAATAAGGGTAAATGCCAAAATAACAGATTCTGTATCCTTTACTCATACAAATGGACAAGACGCATGGCTCGAATTACAGATAATAGATGGACAAATAATACCATAATACTGTGTAGGTGGTAGAGCCACGCTGAAGCTATTGCTGGTTTCAGCATGAATGGGTCGGCTCGCCCGGGCTACTACCACCCGACCCACAGAAACACCCACGTGCAGTAACAGTGCTAGTGTTGTTGCGTTTCGTTCGGTCAGTGAAAGCGCCGGATACCCACTACCCCTCCCTCAAACACAGGCTGGCAAACGGACTTGCGACTCCCCTGGTGTTGCAAGTGTCTATGGACGGTGGTGATCACTTAACATCAGGAGACCCGAGGAATAAGTAATAAAATGCATTTCAATCATTTTTACAAATGTCTGTCTGTCTGTTTTTATAAATATGCATCAGTCTCTAAAGTACTGCGTTCACGATAAAAACTCATCACAATAAAACATACAAATCGCAATAAAATCATAAAGCATATCCTAGAGTAACGTTTAGTCTTGGTTTCATTAAAATCGGTTCACTCTATCAAAAGTTGGAGGTGTAAGGGCTGTCGAATAACATGATAAGACTTGAGACACCCAAGCCAACCTCACCTGCACGTGGTGCACCCTGCTGAATAACGAACGAGGCAATGGTGAAAGGGGGTGGTAGGGTTTTACAGCCTGACTGGGTCGCAACCATCATGTATATGGCGAAAAAGCCCGTCATAGTGATTCGCTTCTGCGGATCGCGTTTCGGGGTCAGCCTTTGCATATCCATCTTTTCGCAGGCCGGCATGACAGTGGCGACCGGCGATGGATAGTGTGTCACTTGGTGGTCGCCATTGTTTTTGGATTATACTGTGCTTACCATCATGCATAGTGGAGTATTTTGCCTTGCTACAATAAAAAATGAAAAAAAGTTATTGTAATTTTAATGGCGACGCGACTTAAGTACGAGGGAAGAGTAAATAAGTAAATGAACTTAATATATTCAAATGACTTTATTAATGACTATTAATCACAATTTTTTTTCAAGTTGTTTCACGCGGAAAAAATCGCGCGCCCAATTAGCACATTAGATAAAGCGCCTGCATACTTTATACTCGATGAATGAGATGCAGGCCAGAAACACATTATCTGAAACGCAGCTGTTAGATTTATTCATAAGGGTTAACCAAAATGTTTACTAACGGTCCTATTATAATATTACTATCACATTTGTTGTCAGCGACCTTCCCTGTCACTGTATGAGACGGGTCGAGAACGTCACGTCCTCTATTCACTGCCATTACTTTTCCATACGACAGGGCTTAACTCACTCCGTGACTCAAACGAGATGATTGATTTATACAACGTAAAAATATTCCGTTACAATTTCCACCTGCAAAATTGTATCTCGAATTGAAAGTAGGCTTCGGTATGACAGCATTAATTTTCCGAGCCACCAAACGTATTAGGTGAGTTGGATTTCGAGTCGTCTTCGCACACTCTTAACGAGATAGAAATATGGGTGATATTCGCTTGTAAATATTTACCAAACGGTAAGTATAAGATTGCTAATAACCCATGTTCACGCTTTGTAGTTCTCTGTGAGAAATGTTAAGAATTTGTGTCGACGTAAGAAGCACGTAAAATCTTCTTAATGATAAATCCTCAGTTACTATTTTGTTTAATTTGAATTAATTAAATTACTATTTATATAGCTGTAATAAAGAGATTAAAATATATTCTGGCATGTGTATTTCAGAGCATGTCCCCCCTCAAGGATTTAAGAGGTTTACCATGTCAGACCGCATTGTTATTTAGCTTCAAGTGAGAGTGTAGTCAACGGCTAAAATCTACAAAAAAAGTTCAACTCTAGAATGTTTAAGCAAGCAAATCAGAAACTCCTTTTCCTTCTTCCATCTTCTCCTTTCCTCTACAAAACTACGCGGGCGGTTGCGCGTCAGATTTACAGTAGAAACCATATCATCAAGTACGAAAATTCGTTTCTGTGTGTGTTTCCTTCTTTTTACCATATCGTGTCCTTCAAACGAGGCGAGAAGAAGCACTTTTGCAGGTCGGCATGACGACGACGACTGCCGTCGGTATTTAACACCGGCAGTCGTCATGGTTTTTGGACTGTACCGTACTTTCCATCAGGTATTGTCCAATAACTTTGCAGAATACTGAAATCAAACAAAAGTATTTATCAGTATTTAACAGCATCAAAGAATCTATTGAAAGGATTAATGAATTTGCCACCATTTTACTTAGACATTGTCTCTGTCTGTTCGCTATAAACTAAACGGATTTTCATCCGGTTTTCACCAGTGAATATAGTAATTCATGAGGTTTAGATATATAATTTGTAAAGGTTTTTTTTTATTATCAGAGCGGGACAAAGCCCGCGGGGCCAGCTAGTAATATCAAATTAAAAAAACCAAATTAATCGTATAAAAGCTATTAAACTTTTAGTCAAATCACTTGCCAAATGTCAGAAAGCTATTTATTTTTGATTAGTTTTTCCTTAACAATGGATGCGAACAATTCTGTGGTAGTACGTAATCTGTACATCATTTTAATTACCCCGGAACTCAAGTAACTACGAGCTCGGGTTCTCCTAATTGAGAGAATTTCAATGTTTACATCAAACCCCGGTTGTACGTTGAATATACATGTATAAATCCTATTAATTGAAGTTACTAAGGGATTACTATAGTTTACTGTAATACTTGTACGACTATAAAGAATTCTTTGACGCATTTCAACATTTCTCATACACTCTGTATGTAAATAAATGAAACAAGTTTTATCGTTTAATAAATTTCGATTAAAAAGCTTTTGTGAACGCAAAAGTATCTTATTAGATAAATTACGTAGACAACTATGAAAAATAATACGTTCAAAAAATTCACAAAACGTAGCGTGGTTGTAGATAAATAAATTTTACTCCTGAAAATTGTCTGAATGTATCTCTATAAGAGGATTATATAAAAGTTTTATATTTTTAATAAATTTCAAATGTGATACTTAACGTGAACTCTTTTGAACTCGAGAGAAAATGAAACTTGAATTTTTAAGTAGAACCATTGCATAGTTTTACACTGTATACGAAATTTAAAAATAAACTTCAGTATGTTACTAGCTGACTCGGCTACCCGTTGCTGTGTCTCAGTTATTACATGATTAATTAAAACTATGATAAAGTATTTGATATTATGGGACAATAAGTCTGTCTAAAAACTTCATACAGAAACAGCGAAGTTATGTAGTAAATACATTAACCGAACACGCGCACCATAAAATAAACCGGAGTTGATAAATTCAAAATAAAAACGTGGCGCCATCTATGAGATACCTATAACAGTCGGTCCTACAGTTTTCTATCAACAAACTAATTTAAAGCGCCATCTGTTCGAGACTAAGGAAACTTACAATTAATAACAATTATGGACATTGACAATCATTTAATAAGTAATAAAAAAATATTGAGATAACCTCGAAATACCTCATAATTGAAATGTAAATTACCCTACCTCTCAAGTTTTACCAAATCTTTATATATAAATTTCTTCTGTGCGTGTGTATATTACTGAACTCCGCCTAAATGGCTGGACCGATTTTAATAAAACTTTGTGTGCGTGTTCCAGTGGATCCGAGAATGGTTTAGATTCATAATTGGACCCGGTAGGTGGCGTTGCGGTTCCGGCGTAGAGCGCCCGGCCCTGATGGGGTCCCGGGTCGGGTGCTCGGCCTCGCCTTGGTCCAATTAGGGGGGTGGCTTCGGGTGTCTTTCGGTCGGGCAGTTCCCGAAGCCCTGGAAGCTTGGGCGGCTCTGCCTTATGGAAAAGGCAGGCCGCCCTCCGGACTGCGCGTCCGCGTATCGGCCCCTCGTCCTGCTGGACGACGCCGGGAAGGTGCTGGAGAGGATTATCTCCTCCCGGGTCGTCCAGCACCTAGAGGGCGTAGGGCCTAATCTGGCGGACGCGCAGTATGGCTTCCGGGCAGGGCGATCCACGGTGGACGCCCTGTGCCTCCTGAAGTCGCTGTCGGCAGAGGCGACCTCCCAGGGGGAGAGGGTTTTGGCGGTGTCCCTTGACATCGCCAACGCCTTCAACACCCTGCCGCATGGGGTCATACGGGAGGCGCTCCGATATTTCGGAGTGCCACCCTACCTGCGGCGGGTGCTGGAGGCGTACCTCGAAGATAGGGAGGTCGCCTACGTAGACAGCGACGGGCGTATGGTGCGGCGGGCCACAAGGCGAGGGGTTCCACAGGGGCGGCCTTGGGGCCGCTCCTGTGGAACATAGGCTACGACTGGGTGCTCCGCGGCGTGCTCCCATACGGAGCACGCCTCATCTGTTACGCGGACGACACCCTAGTCGTAGCCCGGGGGGGTGAATGGAAGGAATTGGAGCGCCTGGCCACGATGGCCTGTTCTTTAATATTGTAGAACATATTTTTGTTCTATCATTCATAGTTTCCGAAGCGCATGCGATTAAAGTCATTTTATGGCAATATTTTTCATACCTTGGATTACATTATTGAAATTTTAGTAGGATCCCTATTTTTTTCTAGTAAAAAACATCACCCATGTTACTCAAACTTCCGCCGGGCGGACCGTGGGGGCGGCTCTACAAGGTTGATTAGCTCGAACGATCCCTTGCCGCCCCCACAAAACGGTCTGTCGGTACACCGTGGGGTTTTAGTCCGTGCGACTCGGACATAACCCACCCTCTCCCCCGGGAGGGTGGCGTATCCATAAGGGATTTCCCCACGTTAAAAAAAAAAAGGTGGCGTTGCGGTTGACTTTTAGGATTTTTTTAATTATCAAGGCAGGACAACGTCCACCAGGTCCGCTAGTTATACATAAATGACAACTTTCATGAATATCGATCGGTTGAGTAGTTTCGGAATTCATGGAGGATAAATATCATGACACTGAATTTTTATATATTTAAGATGTATTATATATTACTACTACTAATTGTAGCAATTGCTATATATTTGCTATTCAACTATATAAATAAAATTATAGAGGTCTGTCATTATGCGAATCACACGAAAACTACTTTTACTACTAAGATAGATTATGAACATTTTTTTTTCTTCTTATATACTTAGCCCTTATCAAAAAGTGTCACGTTAGCTTCATTTGATATATTGTAGTTAGAATTTTAAGAAATGATGATTTACAAGCACTATGCTGTCAGCGATTTGGAGAAATGGGACAAGCGGTGTGATGCTTATGTTTTCTCCTCTATAAATAAAACGATGCAGACGACGTCGGGAATATCAGCTAGTATACAATTTAAAGTTATAAATATTTAGTATTTAAAGTTATAGATATTTTTTAAATATCAATAAGTAACCACCGCCGCCAATGGATTCCTGCGACACGAGGAGAATCACAGATGGGTTGCACAGGCATATAGGACCCCCTTGAGAATATAATATTATATGAATATTTTCGGTGTTTCAATAATTTCACAAACCAATATTCATTACGATCGGTTGAACGGTACTAATTTAGTGTGTTCCAGCGCCATCTATTGAGCGAGTTGTAGTGCATATAAATGGATTTAAAACATTCTGCAGTTAGAAATTTATTAAAGAGGGTCGTAATATAAGCTACTATTAATTTGTAATAAGATAGGTCTGCCGTTGTACTCATTTCGCGCAAAGCTACTGAATAGTTTATGATTTTTTAGTTGAAATTTCTTAGACAATAGGCCCTTATCTAAAAAAAAGTTATCACTATGTTATCTTTTAGTATTGAAGTTTTATAAAAACTACGATTTCTGCAAGCACTCCAAAAGAAATTCAAAGAAAAATTAAAGACAGTAAGCAAAGCATTTTTGCTTTATATATTTTATTTATATTTTTTCTTCTATAGATAAAATATATTCTAAAGGTAATAAATAATGAAGGCAAAATTAAGGCTTTAGCTAGTTTATGTAATAAATTATGTAATAAATGCTTAAAATTAAATCTATGATGTTTTTGGTAACTGAATTAAAATAAATAATTATTTTAATGCCTAGTTTTTATTACAAATACAAGCTGTGGAAAGAAAAAGTGTGAGAAGAAATATGTCATAGAAAATAGAGATCATTATAATCCATAAAAAGAAATAAAGCATTTAATACTAGATGATACTCGAGTCTTCATTCTTGTCTAAATAGTTTGATAGTTTCATTATGAAGTCCACGTATTTGGATTCAGTACTGTTTTTATTTATTTATAATGACTACTTAACCCCACAATACTTATATTATTCAGTTACCTTTGTTATATTTTATTATTACTACTAGTGCCCCACTTGAAAAGCACAATGATAGGTAGGCTAAATAATACTCTGAGAAGTCCTCTACCTGGTAACGAAAACAGTATTAATTTCTGTGTAGGTATTTCGATAATCATGTCGGACAAGTAACATACATTTAATTTATTATTTTTTTAGTTTTATTTATTGCAACCAATCATCTTTACTTTATCTTTCATGCGAGTGTTGGCATCTAAAGATCAATATGTGAACGATGGCAATGTCTATAATCGACTCCTATCTGTTCATTCACTAAAAACGATTATTACTGCCATTATTAGGTAGTAATATCACAAGTCGCGTGTGATAATTAAATATTCTGACAAGATGGTGACTCCCTTGTTAGAACTTTCCAGGGAGTTTTTGTGGCATCTCAGAATTCATGCTCTGTAGTATTATTTCCCATCCACATCACTTGTGTATAATAACCGAATTATATTATGAAAAATACCACCCATACTAAAAACTATACTAACTAAACTGTAACACGATTATGAATAAAATACAAAATATATATTACAGAATAAGATTCCGCCAGAAACTCCATTTTTATTTTGTTTATGTGCATAAAGTAATATGAAATAATGTTAAAACATAAAAAATGTAATATATTTTACGCTCTCACCAAATCCACTACTCAGTGTGAGGTTTCCATTGAAAATTCCATTTAAATTCACTGTCTCTTGAATATGAAGGTGAATGCTGAATTTTTCACACGTCAAAGAGTATTAAAGCCGCAGGTACGGTGTAAAAAGTTTGCCAGGCAATTTTGAAATTTCGTAACAAACTCTCTAAAACCTTTTAAGCGTTATATTTAAAATTGAAATGAAATATATCAGTAACAAAGAAAAGATCTGTCTCCTTTACGTAATTTAGAATTTTATTATAATAAAGTAATACTTTTTTGGTTTTAGCGATGGGCCACAGTCTTGGATATTAAATGACGACGCGGCATAAGATATTGATATGACAAACCTAGAGATGCACCGGCTCTCAAATGCAGCTACCGAAACACACGTGTAGGTGCTAGGCGATAGATTTTCAGCCTGAGAGAAAAAAAGCCGAGTGTGAGTTAACGCGCGATAGAAGTGAAATTTAGTATTTTGATTATTTTTTAAGAGAATGAGATTTACACACTATGGATGTGCTAACAAAGAGAAAAATGAGATATAGTGCGATTGATCGACAATTTTTTTAATACTTAAAGTAACATTATAGTAAAGATAAAAATTGTTCGATTCAATATAAAAAAAAAATTATGTTATACATTTTTACAAAATAGATAAAGTTACATCATACATTAGTATTACTATTGTTATCGCTTATTTTTAATCTTTTTTTTATATTATAGGTGGCAAACAAACAGGCGAGTCACCTGATGGTAAGTGATCACCGCCGTCCATAGACACTAGCAACACCAGGGAGTTGCAGGTGCGTTGCCAGCCTGTGGTTAGGGGAAAGGGAAGGGAGAGAGGAGAGGGGTGGTGGGCCTCCGGCGCTGGCACTGGGCGAACGAAACGCAACAATACAAGCACTGTTACTTCACGTCTGTGTTTCTGTGGATCGGGTGGTAGTACCCCGGACGAGCAGACCCATTCATGCTGAAACCAGTAATAGCTTCAGCGTGGCTCTAGCACCTACCAAGGGTACACTGAGGTCTTATTATAATTTCGAGTACATTAAGAATATAGTATATAGTCTATTGTCCATGGTATGCAGACTCCAGGTATGGGTCCGTATACAACGGTAGAGTAGTGAGGACGTAGACCGCCACGAACTATCGCATAAACGACGAAGGATACCGAAACTATATAGAAACGCATTCTATCTCATTTTTCACAACCTAAAACTTTCGTTTCATAAAATCCAATTTACACCGTCCCAAAAAAAATAATTAAAATCATTTATTGACCTATGACACCACCACATTAGTACACTGCACCCATGCCAAGCCGAGGTAGCTCGCAAGTTAAGAATATAAATTTAAACACTATTATAAAATACCTCTATATAGGAGTTAGAAATGGGTAATTCTGTTTTGAGTCTCTTATAATTACAACTTTAAACGAATTGCATAAAACAGAGTACATTAACTTACCTAAGCTACATTAAACGAGAATAAAGTTAAATTTTGCATGTGAATTTAATGTTTGTGAATATATAAATTTGAGTGCTAAGATTTTGTAATACTTCATTCAAAGTAAAGTACTTAAATGTAACTTATTAAAGGAATTAAAATTTAATAAAATATTACGGAGCTCAAGAGATTGCTTGTTTGAACGTGATAATATAAGGAATTAGTAATCAGACTATGAAAATTGTTCTTTGACTTGTACTTATTTTACTTATTGTAAAATTGTACTTTATTTAATAAAGTTATAAGTTATCGTACATCGCGCTGGAAACATAACGAGCAGAACAATAATCATACGAAATGTGAGTAAAAGAGTACGCTAAGTGACAATGAATTAACCCCAGTCCGTTAGTGGTCCTAGTCCGTTAGTGGTATCCGCCGCAAAATACGAATCCGTACCAAACGCTGCGCGTTGTAAAAGACGCCCGCGACATATTTTTACCGACCCTCCCGATGAAATAACGGCAGTGAACGATCAGTACCAGCCTGTCTCTCCAAACAGAGCGTGCTCACGCCCACGCCCGCGTAACCACAGATCACGCCGCCGTGGTCTAGGGATAAATTTCGCTCCCGCACACCAGACTAGGCCCCCCTCGGCAACTGCTCAAGCCTAGGTCCGGTCCTTGAGTACGCTGCTCGCGCGATACAGTGACATAAAATCTTACATAACTGCGACAACATTACTCATGTCACCTCCACACACCTACATGCATACACGCTTACACATGTAAGTGGAAGGGTTTTAACTTTTTTCCCTTATCAAACTGAAATAGTTTAGAATATTATCCGATACGAAATACATATAAGAGTTGTTGAGTTATGTATGCTTGGTACACATATATGTTTCAACAACTCATATATGTATGAATAGTTAGCTTATCTTAGGTTAGCTTACATAGGTCGCGAATTGTATGTATCAGGCAACAGCCAAAGCCGAGGTGTGTCGCGCACCCTTGAGCTTGTTGTCAAAATAAAATCGGCTGAGTGCCTTACGCGCTCGCCTTAGTAGTCCGATGAAGCTGTTAAGACCTTGCTTGGTCAATAGCGTAGTCAGTTCGAAAAAAAAAGACAATGAATTAATAATAAATCATGAAACACATGTGTTTTATTTAGAAAATTTTCAATAGAAATTTATAATCAGTGGGAGATGTATTTACGTTTTTGTGTCTAAATGAATATATCAAAAATAATTTAAATCAAATAAATGTATGAATTAATCAATAAATAAACAGTGCTTGCATTGTTGCGTTCCGTTCGGTCAGTGAGAGCGCCGGAGACCTCCACCTACCCTCCCCTTCCCCGTCCTTCTTCCCTTCCTCTCCCCTCCGCCAATACAGGCTGGCAAAGCACTTGCGACTCCCCTAGTGTTGGAAGGTGGGGATCACTTAACATCAGGGGACCCATCTGTTCGTTTGCCTCCTATGATGTAAATATATATATATATATATATATAAAGACAAGAAGAGAAACGCTCTTCGCTAGCTCGCACATCATTTGTGATATAGGTCTTAAAATAATTTGGTACTTGAATGTCAAAAGACAAGATTTTAAATAGTATATTAAATGACTTTTTTGTTAAAACTAAATACATACTAATCATGTATTTAATAGCTTTTGTTCGCAGATTCGTTCGCGTTAACGTAGATTAGATGTATCCCTCGAGAGGAATATATATGTTCTGAGTAGAAAAGTAAAGTTATACCCTAACAATATACCCTTTTCTGTATTACTTATGTGTAGGAAAAAATTCATGATGATCGGTTAAGTGACTAAGTTGTGAAAAACTTATAAAAAAATAAACTCAAATTCATATAATATTACTAAGATTGTATTTTTCTATGTAAAATGAACCATATACAGCGTGCTCTGAAACTAAACTATTTTCTTTATGTAAAACAACTGCGTTTAACACTACCACTATAATTTACAACCGGCTGTTACTCACTCAACCCCGGCATTATTTCAAAACTACAACATTGTTTCTTCCCCGACAAACAATGTATTTTACAAAAGTACTTCCCACTTTAGTGTGAAATTATTTTAAAAACTTAAATATTTCTAGGGATTGTTTACGGCAGACCTTGTTGTTGAATTTAAAACGAGGTTGTAATGCTTTATTTTTTATAGCAACTTTAGAAATGTAGTGTAATCTTTTCCAAGTATATGTATGTACGTTAGTTTCTTTGAATAAATTTGTAGCATTTTTTGTTTTTCCTTTATTAAACATGCTATTTGTTAAATGTATTAGATAATAATATTTGTACATTAAATTTGTTAATTTAACAATTGCATAATTAATACATAAAGCCTGACACTTTGGATCATTTACCACGGATATTGTTCTGAAGTGTTGTTCGGATCGATACCTACTGCTGAGTTCTATTACCGAACGACTCGTCACAAATTAAAATTCCATGCATTTCATCTCTATGTCAGGATCTACTGTCCGATTTTCGTGTGCTTTTTTCCCCACGTACGTCGGTTCTCTGGAATGAACTACCAGCGGCAACGTTTCCGAACCAGTATAACCTACAAACGAACCTACTTCTTTCTCAAAGGCCGACAAAGCATCTGTGATGCCCCTCGTGTGGCAATTACTTACCTTCAGATGAACCGTCTGTACGTTTGCCTCCAATCGAATAAAAAAAAAACGTTGATTCTGCGAATACTACTAATCAATAAGACCTAATTCCAATAGTCCCCAACTAAAATTACAGTGTCAATAATTTATACGCATTTAGACGCGCTAGTAGGGAAATTATTTATACAAAACAAAAACAAAACAAATCACTTTTAATATATTGCAGAGAAAATTCACAACACTAAGCCTCTTTCGGAGTGAAAATGGCGTATCGTATTAAATTTAATTGCAACCGAGGCCTTTTCATAGCTGCGTGCAACGCTTGCCATAATGACGTCATTTCGGTAATATTATTATAGGTTAGGCTGGTATCACACTGATATGTTATGGGAGTTTATCAACAATGATTACGTTTATGTTATCATTTCCTTATACGATATATTAGCCATACTCGTGGATTCATTCACGTCGTAATATTGTTTTAGCAAACTCGAAGTCCGCGGCTCGAAGGACCAATTTATGGCAACCGATACCTATTTTTTCTTCCCGAAATAAGATTTTCTTAATATATCGTTATATTTGTAGCATAGCCTGAATACGCATGTTACACACAGAACAGATGTAATAGTATTCCTAACTTAATAAAGATGTTACAAATATAAATATAGTCTTGTAGGTGGTAGAGTCACGTTGAAGTTATTATTGGTTTCAGCATGAACGTGTCGGCTCGTCCGGGGTAGTACCACCCTCACGCGGAAAACCGACGTGAAGTAACAGTGCTTGCATTGTTGCGTTTCGTTTGGTCAGTGAGAGCGCCGGTGGCCCCCCTCCACTCCCCTCGCCCTCCCTCCCTTTCCATCAAACATCGGCTGGCAACGCACTTTCGACTGCCCTGGTGTTGTTAGTGTCTATGGACGGTAGTGATCACTTAACATCAGGTGACCCACCTGTTCGTTTGCCTCCAATGACATAAAAAAAATATATCTAGTTCATTTCTATGCTGAAATATCTGTTTTACTCAGTGACTTAAGCGAATTAATTAAGTCTTTGAAGTTGTATTTCAGTACATGATTTGAAAAACATTAATTCTGATAAAAAAACCTTTTTAGCGAATGGATTTGTAAAACCCATCCTTATTGCTTAGCTATATTAACTTAGTGCTTAGCTTAGTTATGTTGTTACATAAATATTCTAGACTCACGATAAGGTCAAACTAAATAAGAAATGAGTGCGTATAACAAGCGATTGAAGTAAACTTATTTGGCGCTATAAGATAGTAAGATGTTCGTTCTTTTTTATATTTTATTTACTTTATAACAAAGAGTTGCCAAAAATATTTCCTGTTCTATTTAAGTTCCGAATTAGTTGATAGATGTCACTACAGATATTGAAGCTTGGATCTAATTTGTTACTTACTTACATTGAAACCAGATGGCAGCACGGTCGCGCGCTCCTATATACATAATTAATTCTATTATATGATTTTTATTATTATTCAATTTAATTATTCTTTTTTTGTTCATATTTGTTTATAAACTATTTTACTTACAAAAACGTGTTGCCATATTGCGGTAACGGACTTCCGTTGCATTGTCGTCCAGTTACCTCCTAGTCGCGCCTAAAGAGGTTTTACTTCAATAATTTATTCAATGTAAGAGCTATAGCTTTGCTTTCATAACAAAACACTACCCATGATTTTTAAAACAACCCAGCCATCGAGAAATGCTAACAGGAATCTCAATCTAGTTTATTTTTCTTTGTATACCTTTATATTATAGCCCTCGTTAAACTTTCACAACGCTCTGGACTTAGTTGGGCGGAATACAAATTTAGGCATACATACGTATTATATTATACTATAATAGCTTCTCCTCGCAACTTCGGCCGCGTGGAATAGGTATTTTGGGAAGGAAGTTTTCGAAACAACAACCCCGATCTTGAAACATTTTTCACTACTGCTCCGCTCCTATTGGTCTCAGCGTAATGATATACAGCCTGTAGCCTTCCTCGATAAGTGAGCTATATAACACCGACAATTTTCAAATCAGACCAGTAGTTCCTGAGATCAGGGAGTTCAAACAAGCTGTTCAGCTTAAAATATTAGTTTTTAATAAGTGCCGAAGCGGTCTTATTACAAAAACAAAAATGAACACGGGTTTAACACGAATATCGCAAAGCAATGCCTAAAATTTTAACCGAAGTTGAACATATATTTAAAATAGTTTAATACAAAATTGTGTCTAAGCGGTCTCTAGCTAAACATCTGGTTTAAGTTTTTTATGCTAGCAATTCTGAATAGCACTCACTCAATTCAATTTCGTCATTCAAAAACGTTCCATCACATACAGATATTTTGCGGACAATTTCAATTCGTGAATAATATTTTTGTTCAGATCTTCATTAAGAATATTTACTTGTATTAAGTTACTGTAGGTGGTAGAGCCACGCTGTAGCTATTACTGGTTTCAGCATAAATGGGTTGGCTCGCCCGGGGTAGTACCACCCGACTCACAGAAAACCGACGTGAAGTATAACAGTGCTTGCATTGTTCCGTTTCGTTCGGTCAGTGAGAGCGCCGGACTCACTGTAACTAAGTCAAAGCTTTCGGTAAAGGAAAGCATCGTGATAAAGTCATATTATAGTGGCAGGGCTTTTTCTAAGTCCGTCTGGCTATCTACCATACTCAAGTTCAAAGAACTTTCACCTAGGAACTGTTCATGTATTCCGACAGCTGCACTTAATAGCTAGATTCTTCTAGGTTTAGCGTGCTTACTATATTAGACTACATCATCATTTAACAATAAGATGAAATTGTAGTGGACGTTAAAGCCTATAAAGTATTTTAAAAAAAACTGTATCGTAGGAATACGTGTAGTGACGTACCTGCTATTCTAGATGTTGTGTTGCTGGTCGAGGTGTCGAGCCGCAGTATTCTCGATACAGAATATCCTAGGCGCTGATTGTTTTTCCGCATAGAGGACGATCGCCAGGGTTGAGATTTTTCGCGAATCTTTAACGTTTTGAGAGCTCGTAAAACTGCTAGGAGGCCAAATGGGACTGCCAGTAAGACCACTCCCAGAACTGTTGCTATTGTTTTTTAAAGTAGTCGACCTGTTGGCGCGGGTGTTCGAGCGCGTGCACCAATGGGCATTCAGCGAAGTTCTCCAACAACATTCCGATGAGAAACCATGAATAGGTTATACTCCGGTGTTTATCACAGCACATATAATAATATACCGGAGGCAAGAATAAGAATAAATAAAAGAAAAGGAAAAGAAAAAATATTGTTACGGTGGGTACGTAACAAATACCTTTTATTACCTAAAATTCAACCTAAACTCTATAGGTTCAACTAAGTCTAAAACACGGTAAACTAATTCATGATTATTTGTAATATTAAAATCAAGCCTTCAAAGCTTTGTTAGTCAGTTTTAGGAGTTTAGTTAGCTACAACACTTAAACGACACGTGTGAAACCAAATAATTCGAACGAAATCAATCATTCGAATCAGCACACCCTGTAGACCTTAACATATTAAGACATAAAAACATTTAGAGTCCCACTCAAACTGATTGAGGGTCAGCGGTATCGTTAGTGATCATCGATCACGCTGTCAGACTGCTGGTGGAACCCTTTGCAGTATTGTCTCGGGGCTTGTGCCGAAGTTGGTCCGTATAGGATTCTGAGCTCAGTTGTGCTTGATATATAGTGTACTTAGTCTCGAGAGGTTGTGAACATAGGCCATTATATTACGTGCGTGTCTGCTTAATATTATCCTAACAAATATTACAAATATTGTTAAAATTAAGGCAGGCTCGTGATGGTCCATGAATTCCTGGGATTGAAATTTAATTCAGTGGTGATCCTGTAAACAAAAGTCTGAAGCTGAACATGATAGCGTTTCACATGCTATAGAGGCAATATACACACAAACACTTATATCTACTATACCGACCTGATTGTGTATGCTTCGACGCGGAACATTGTGAATTATAACTTAAAAGCAGAGAAAAAGGTGCAGTCCAGGAGTCTGCAGAGATAAAAAAATGCGAAAGTGAGTTTGTTACTTTTTCAGGCCCTAACTGCTCATTTTTTGTTCAAATTTGGCATTCACGTTAACAGTGGTATGGAAAAGGATATGGTGTACATTTCATTTTTTTTAAATACTGTATGTCCGATCTAAATTACCGCAAATGAAGCCGCAAGCAAAAGCTTGTACATTTATAAAGCGCACAAGTTTATTGGGCATAAAAATGTTAAGAACAAATGACAAATGATGTTTTACTATATACATTTCCAAATAATTACACGATATAGGTAATCAATTAACTATCACAAATCATTAATTGGTAGATGTTAATCGTTGAGAAAATTTCACAATCACAAGTAAAATTCTTTCATTTACATGCATACCGTTTTTATGTGTAAATAAAAATTTGAAATGAATTTACAAAAATCATTAAAATTGGGCAAGTTGTTCAGAAGGAAGATTATTATGAATACACTTGTCTGAATTGTATATATAAATGAATGGGTGTTTAAATATTTGAGATAAATAAACTTGAACACTGTTTGACAGATGAACACAACAATTAGCATATCTAAGTGTTTATCAGAAAGTTTTTATGCTATCGATAATATGGCAAGTTGTCACCAGATGACGCAGCATTGAATCGACTGCTATATTATCTAACTGATCGCAATTAAAATTGTTATTCAAAAATACTTGAAGACAGAGAATAACACAAATAATGAGTTGCAAGTTGTAATAATATATAGCTATAAAATTACTAATGTATATTCCGATCGCTATATACTATCGACTATTTCTACCCACACGATTAAATTACATTTTAGAAATCATTTTTAAGAAGAGTTTTACATAGAAAGGCTCCTATGGCTTTAGTTACCTTCGTATTTATGCATTTTTCATAGATATATAAAACAAATTGAGGCAGTCATAAAGACTGCCGACCGATGTGAAAACTCATAACAATAGAATAACTGTATTCAGTTTGCAATTTTTTTTATTAATTATAGGTAGTGTGCATTATTTAAATTTCATAATTTGCAAATTGAAATTATTATAATTAGTCCGGTTTTCACGTTTATTGGTACTACAAACAATAATTATACATACATTTTTATACAGTTTATAATTAATATATAATAGGCTGCACAATCTCAGTACGAAATATCAATATATGCCCCTATACTACGCGTCGCTAGTCTAAAGCAAGACACACAAGCGCAGTACTAATATTAATTATAAATTTAACTCCTGCCAAAAATATCGCTCAACGCGCCCAAAAAAGATTTAATTTAAAAAAATAATCCTATATATTATATTTAGTAAAAATATATTTTAACCATAAAGTACGAGCGTCGGTGAAATCAAATCACGTATGTTTCCAGACCATCGATATTTGAACTAGTGGACTAATGTTTGTTGTTGTTGCTATATCGTAAACACAAGCCTACATTGTATGACTGCACAACTAATGTATCTACATGGAGTACACGCCTTCGAACGGTTCGGTATTGTGTGAAACGGAATGTGTATCCGTATCGCAAATATTTAGATATGTATTTTGTTTGGGATTCTTTTTCATTACTTCTATTAAATCTTTACCTGTTCTATATTACTATCAAGTAACTGAGGCTTCTCTTTTACCAAATTACCAAATTAAAATTGAAAAAAACATTGAATGTAAAGAAAACATCGTGAGGAAACCTGTTTCAAATCGCCAATACGTCGTGGACTGGCGTGGTGATTACGCCCACACTATTTTCACTTCTCAGAATCGGATTTGTATGGAAAAGGCTCGTCTATTTTTGGTTACCAATCCACTGTCTAGATGGCACTGTTATATAATTATTTTGGCAAGTTTGATAACAAAAGATGGTGGACGACAATTAATTATGACATTTCAAACTGACAACTTTGAACTATTTCTTTTCATTCTCTTTGTTTACGTATTTGTTCCGAGAGTGTGCTCCCTTAAATTTTCTTGTCTCCCACAAACAATTTTATCTATGTCCGGATCTACTTATAAACATTGACTCCTGGATATACATACTTGGATTTAGATATGCCTTACGATGAATATATTCATTACAAATAAAAAGGATCAAAAACTTATATACGATTTACGCAGTACCGCTGTATGCATACATACATAGCTATAAATGTACATTTATAACCAACAATGTTAGTTCGAAACTCATATTATAGAGGCGCTGATTGGAAAGAACGAGTGCGAACTCTATTTATTAACGCACTCTGTGATTACGCCTATACCTTACTTCGGGAAGAGGCTTATGACCCTGCAATGGGTCTCTTACAGGCTGATGATCATGATGAACGCTGTCTTCAATCACAATGTCGTATTTAGTATAAACGAGCAGGTTCATACAATACAACCTAAGTATATATAACAAATATAACTTAAAGGGGGATACATACATACACATGATTAGTGATCCCCCGAACATAAGTGCCTGAAAATACTTCCCCAAAAATGACAAAAAAGTGAGTAAGGTATAAATAAAAAGGTACCGTACTCCTCGTAAACCCAGTTACTTCACGACACGCGAAGATAAGGGTCGAGAGGTTGACAGAGGTAATCAATCATACCGGTATCTCGATAAGGCAGTTCTTCACTCCAACTGGACCTTGTCACATATTTCTTAAACTTAACTTGTGTTGACCCAAAAAACTCCAAAAATTCTTTATATTTATTTAGAGTTAACAGATGTTTGGTAATTGAATATGTGTCATTATACTGACTGAAGTTATATATACATACTAGTGGGCCTGGCAGACGTTGTCCCGTCCTGATTAAAAATAAATCCTTGACGAATTATAAAAACGCTCCTCATTAATCACTTTATCCACTGGTGAAAACCGCATGAAAATCCGTTTAGTAGTTTTTGAGTTTATCGCGAACAGACAGACAGACAGACGCGGTAGGGGACTTTATTTTATTTTATACTATGTAATGATATCAGTGGCTAAGGCGGAAATCTGAAAAATGAAAGCCGGAGCAAAAAGTTCTTACCGAAACATATGAAATGGCGAGTTGAAAGGACGACAAGCCCTAGTTTTTAAATTTGACTTGATAACTGACTTGACAAATTTGATATCTTTGACATCTAATACATATATACTATATATAGTCTATAGTATATATAGTAATCTATAGAAATATAACAAAGTTCAAGATAGTCTGCTTTGTTTCTTTGAATGCGAGAAACATACCGTTTGCCGCGCATAATTCATAGTTCATTTTCCATCTATGTTAACCTGCTACAGCCTGTCGAGGGCAAACACAGAGGAAATATACGAAAAATAGCTGATATTAAGTCAATCATAAGTCGCTACTAATGTGCCCCTTGAGTTTTCCAGAATATATCGCAATCGCAGTTCTCTAATTCTACGCCACCATGTTTTATACAGAATTTGTTTAAATATACCGAACCACGTTATTGTTTGGCAATTATATATTTCTTCAAACACCTATTATTCTATATTATCTAATTAACATTCTAAATTATCACGATAATATTCTTATACATACAATCAACTGATAGTCGTAACAAACTAAAATAATTATACCTAGCTGAATTCTTAAAAAAATCTGATCTCTGGTTTTGTATACCTCACGTGAGAACTGCTGTTATAATGTTAAAGCTCATAGAAGTTTCAAACATCGTACGTGTTAATAAAATTGAATTACCTACACGCGAGAGCTCAAATGAAATCGGTGGCTTTGTCTTAGCGATTCGAAGCGCGTACGTACCACACGGAACCCAGGACGATAAGGGTCACTGCATACTGTTTTTGTTTCGTTTGATTGCTTCATAAAAATTAATTGTTAATTTTCAGTTAAATAAATTAATTTGTTCCTAAAGACAAAGGTGTAACACGCTCGTTATTACAAAGACATCAATCTGTGCAGTATTCTATGATTATAGTCTTTTGTAGATTTCTTCCTTTATTGTCCTCGCTTCGGTGTTTAGCTTCGATCAACAATAACTAGATATCGGGTCGGCGCGAAAAATACATCTCGGTAAATAACAGGTCACTTGAAATTTGAGCTTTTATTTTCTTTAGTTTGTTGGAAACAGCCAATGTAAGCACGTAACACATGCCGCAGTGTATTCAAAAGATGCAAAAATAATACCCGAAAAAGCAATTTAACGGCCGGAGTACCTTACTTTCGCTAAATACATGTTGAATAAGTTATATTTTAAGCTTTAAACTAACAAATAATATCAAACTTTGAACAAAGGTACCGATTTTAAACCTGTGGTACAAGTATTTGTCCAAGTCTCTCCAACCACGCACAATAACGGGAAAAAGTACTTTATTCATTGGGTATTAAGGTTGAATTCACACTAAATGTTATTCATGTTGCCTTTTCATTTATGAGGAGAGTAATTTATTGCTTTGATCGTTTTATCGTAAGTATTAGATAATATTTTGAACATTTGTGACTTTATTACTAAGTGTCATGGTTGTAATTAGCTTGAACTTAAAACTTTTATTACTAAAGATGTAAGAAGTGTTGTATCAAGTATGTTTGAATATTACAAATATTATTTTTTAATGCAATCTACTTTACGTACGTAAATCAAAATATATAATGATAACATTTTCTAAAATTAAAATACAAATGATTATTAAACTCATAATTGATTTAAACCCGATGCAAAACGAAGCACGCGTTAAATTTTCACAGTAATACCTACTGTGGTATATGGTCTTTAATATTAAATATATCAACTATTAATGGTACCCTAACTTTCATATTAAATATAATGTTGTAAATACAATCAATACAATCAATCTAATGCGAAGACTTAGTTAAATATTTTTTAAACAATAAAAATTACAACGCAGAAATTACATTAAATACTGTGAAGTCCCCCTAAAATAATGTGTCACGTAAAACAATTTCTAGACCCCTTATCCGAGACCGCCATGCGAATACTACACAAGCTTCGTTCAGGAAATCATTTACGTACTTACAATTGGGTTCTATTTGAAACATTTTCTAATTACCGCCGGAATTGAAACGTATATTGTACAGTTTTAATGCTGACAATTAATTTAATCGTTTATTTTATTAATCTTATACTGGTTTATTAATTTTAAATAGTATATTTCATAGTTATAATTTCTTAAAAATACTAAAACAAATGCATAAAATGATATTGACAAAAATAACATGAATAATATTTAATGTATTTAAAAAAGGGCTGGTTCAGACTGAAGATAGCAAGTAATGAAGCATCTGCTTGCCGATTGATAGACATACGCGCCTATGTTCACTCGGATGTGATCCATGTAGTCGAATGACTCATTCTTTTGTGTGAAATTAGCGTTGATTAAAAGGAATCCGTGTCTACCTTCACTTGTTTTTATTACCATCAATTGGTTTTTTATCATGTTATTAAAACGTTAGTATGTGGTAGAGCCACGCCGAAGCGATTACTGGTATCAGCATGAATGGGTCGGCTTGTCCGGGGTAGTACCGAACCACAGATAATTTTTTTTTTTTACAAATACGCCCTTAGCCACGATCTCACCTGATGGTAAGTGACGATGAAGCTGACGATGGATCGCGCTTACCTGCTAAATGCCTGTTCACTCTACTCTTGAACACTCCTAAGTTGTATGATGACGGGAAGACAGACGCCGGAAGTGAATTCCAGACCTTAGCCGTACGTATAATAAATGTGGAAGCAAATCGCTTCGTAGGAATCTCAGGAATATCAACTACATAAGGGTGGAAACCCTCACGGCGTCTGGTCGTCCTCTGATGGAATGGGGACGGTGGAATTATATCATGTAATTCCTGTGCACACTCTCCAAAGTGTAACTTATAAAATACTGAGAGACAAGCCACTTGCCGTCGATGCTCTAAATTGAGCATTCTTGTCTCCCACAGCGTTTCATCACCTACAAGCCGACGAGCACGACGTTCGATGGAGTCAAGAGCGGCCAGCTGATATTTGGCTGATCCATCCCATAGGTGACAGCAGTATTCCACACATGAGCGTACTTGAGCTTGGTACAAGTTTACACGCGGTAGCAGTGAAACTTAGTATTCTGATTAATTTTTAAGACAAAGAGATGAATGGAGATGGTAAACATTAATTTTCTGCATTATTTTATAATATTTTAATATATATTAACAATATTGATAATAAATAATACAGAACATTATTAAAAGTGTGTGACTGCCACTACGATTCAACAGAAAATAATATGCTATAGATTTCAACGCTCCTTTCTCTCTTTCTCTTTGTGTATATTTTGAGTACATTGAGAGTATTCTATCTCATTCTCTCACAGCCTAAAACCTATACACACATTTATAGCTATCTCTTTTTCGTTATACATTTCGTTTCATGTAATCCTATCGTGAATTATAATTCCAAAAGAGGTTTAACTTCAATAAATTTTAGAATGGCAGAAAAAAACATTAGAAAAATAATAAGACCAGTTTGTTTTGTATTGAATTTAAAAGATTTATACAGGGAGTTTCGAAACGAAATAAACGCGCTCATATCGACGTCTGCCAAACAGTTCGAGCACATCGTATATCGAAACTGCCCAACTTTAGTCGTTCAGTACACTCCACTAGATATTTACAGCCTCTTGTTAACCATTTTATTTCTCTAAGGAAAACCGATATTCGTTTCTACCCGGAAATTTTCTTGGAAACGATGTAATATTTTTTAATCGGTATTGTATAAAAAATAAGTCATAAGGACTGCCGACAGAATTGAAAACCCAAAACAATGAAATAAATATGTTCTGTTTTGAATTTTCGTATTGATTATAGTGCGAATGACAATATTTAAATATCACAATTTGTTTATTAAAATTAGTCTGATTTTCACACTAATTTCCGAACAATAATTATACACATTTTTATACAGTTCATTAATTAATCAAACATATCATCATCATGTATATTAATACGTGAAGCCTAAATTTTGTACCCCTTTTTAACGGAATTGCGCGAACGGATGAACGTGAAATTTGGCATAGTTAAAGTTTATATGGAGGAGAAGTGCAGAAACCTATTTATTTTAAATAAAATGCATTAGAAGTACATTAAATTAATTAAAATATGCATTACTCACACTACTGCTTCAATTTTACACAACATATACACACATGTAAATAAAAAATACATTTTGACATCCGTCAATAACGGACTTCAAAAAAGGTTGCGAAGGAGGTTGCTATGCTCGACTGTATGTATTTATTAACCGACTCCGAAAAAGGAGGATGTTACTACGTTCGGTTGTATGTATTTTTTTTATGTATGTATCGATATCTCCGCAAATTATGACCCGATTTTAATGATTCTTTTTTATTTGTATTAGTTATATTCAGCAGTGATCCCATATAAATTTGAAGAAAATATTCAACCCCTAAGGGGGTGGTGAAATATCATTTATTTGATTTTCCCCAACTTCGTCTCTACGTATTTTCGTGAAATTGGAACCGATATATTATACCCATTACAAACCAGATATATTTATGAACACTAAAAATGGGTAAATTATTTATTTTTTCAAAAAAAAAAATCGCCTTCGATGTGAAAAACTAATAAGGCACTAAAAAGCGAAAAATAACTTAATTATTAAATTAACCGAATTAAATAAAAAATATTGTTATTTGAACTACCCAATTATATATTTGAAGTCGATGCCATCGATAAAAGAACCCCAATAAAGTTCAAACTTTAAAAATTCAATAAACTATGGTCGAATGTCGACCACTGGGCGTCCACTGGTAAATATTAAATGTACATAGGCCGCTATATTACGCGTCACTAGTCTGACGCGAGCGCAATACGGTCAATCACACTTACTAGAATCGCTAACGCGACAATATAAATTTGTCTCCTGCCAAAAATATACAGTTAAAAGCGCCTAATGAAGTTTTTACTTTAAAAAAATGATATGACGGATCATATCTATCTAGATAAACTTGGAAAGTAGAATGTTAACTAAACACAGAATTTCGTCTAATTTGTAACATCCGCCTTATCAAGAAAGCAATTATAGACATACATGTATCTAATAATAGCTCACATAATAACATTTGATTAACAATACTAGGTAACCAGAACTGTGATAATTGTATTGAATTAATGGCAGTTAGGATAATTGTGAATTTAATTAGTACAAATTAAGAATTTATTTTTAGATGGGTTTTTTACCAAGTTTATCCGATCATTATTCGGCAAAAGATGGGGAAGTAACGTGGTTTTAGTTAATGTTATGATATTAGGAACAAAGTTCTTTATCGCGGCTTGTGGTAGGAGACGTTTAGTAGAAACCGTCACGTAAGCAGAAAGCTTTATGCCGTGGAGGGCATAGCATGGATGCTATCCTGTCTCTATCTTTCTGTATTTCTTTCTATTCTTTGAGAATGTGTGTGTGTGTTTGTTTTATTTAATTGTATGGCTAAATAGAATATCCATCTTTTCTTATCATCGCTGGAATAATTAATCTATTTGTCACAGCGAGGTTCAATATATGTAGAACAGTGCAGCGGACAAAAATGTGTTACCCTGTAGCACCACTCGGGGAGCACGTGCAGGGGAATGAGAGGTACTACACTTCCTGCGAACGCGAGTAACATCAGCCCCCCAGTAACAGTCTGTGCGTGCGGGAAGTGAAATTTGAGAAGAGGAGCATCGTACGCTGTCTGTTGTGGTATTTAATTTATTAATTTAGCATGGCTTTTATACAAATTGTAAATCACTCTTTTATGTCTATTATTTAATAAAAAATATATATTTTCTTAAAATATTACTTGTGTAACATGTGTTATAGTGTGAAAACTAAGTGAAACTTCTTCTGGGAGGGTTTTGAAATTCTGGTCGGTAACCTTTCTTGTGACGAAAAATGGTGGCGGTGAACACTGTGTCCAGTAAAGTGTTGTAAACACTGGTTCTCGTCCGATCACCGAAGTTAAAACACCGCGTGCCGTTGGATGTTTGTTGTAGTTTTTAATTAAAATGTTTCTCTGTAACACAAACATTTCAGCTCTATCGTGTGACTTTACGACAGACCCTATTTTTTTTAAATATAATGTAACACCAACCCAGCAGGTATTTACTACTGCTACAATAATTGTTATCCATATATTCTTATTATTTCCCCACCAACTTTCACACAATTGTCTGTATGAATTGTATGTATATTTTATATATATAAAATGGATTGTGGTACAGCTGAGATCTGACACTATCTAGGTACGATGGCTTAGTATTGAGCATGTTAGGACACCACGTCAATCGTAGTAGCTACGAATCCTTGTAAACGAATCGAAGTTTTCGGTGAAGGAATAATATATCGTGACGAATACGAATAGCATGGTGGTAGGGTTTTTTCTTAGACCGTTTGGCTAGCTGTCACTTTAAGTTGAAGATCTATCGCCAAGCACCTATAGACGTTATTCGGCAGATACACTCGACAAGCACATTAGGTTTAACGTGTTTACCATTACCATCATGGACCACATCGCTATTTCACAACAGACGAGATTTCAGCCAAACGAGTATCTATAAAGTATAAATATTTTGTAGGTGGTAGAGCCACGCTGAAGCCATTACCAGATTCAGCATGAATAGGTCGACTCATACGGGGTACTACCACCCGCTCACAGGAAACCGACGTGAAGTAACAGTGCTCGCATTGTTGCGTTTCGTTCGGTCAGTGAGAGCACCGGATGCCGACCTCATTCCCTCTTCCCCCCAAACACAGGCTGGCTACGCACTTGCGACTCCCTTGGTGTTGCTAGTGTCTATGGACGGCGGTGATCACTTAACATCAGGTGAAACCGCCTGTTCGTTTGCTTCCTATGATATAATTTAAAAAAAAACCCATAATATCGTCATAGAATTTGGTACACCCATGTTTTTTACACAGAGAAGATTTTTAGTTTATATTACTGTAACTCATCACTAGATGGCACTACAGTACTTCAACTACTCTACTGGTTAATCGACGGTCATGAAAATTGCTATCCAGAATATTTAATAAATAGCAGTGTTTTGAATGTAAAATTAAAAAAAAATGTAATTTACTTGAATGATTCAATTAATTTGATTCCATTCCGAAATGTTTCGACTACGCTATGAGTTTGTAATTTGATTACCAGTGGTTTCGTAGTCCAACGGTCACGGGTACATAAAATATATATTCGTACAGATGTATCACACAGATGTTATTTATTGTTCTAATAACCCCTTTTGACGAAGGTTGAGCTATTTTCACATTACTGTCCTCTTCTTTATTTTATACTAGCTGACCCGTGCCCACTTCGTTGGGCGGTAAACATTTATAAAAAACTACTTTTGTGACTTAAATATAAAAGTTAGACATATGTCTGTCGTTAACTTTTCTGTAGGCATTATCAAACTCTACAACTTTTCTCTGGAACTCAATTATATATATCTCATCATTAAGGAAGCGTTCGTAAGAAACATTTTCGTTCGACCGTTTTTCTTCAACTTGTTTTACAAATCCGACTACCACAAAAAAGTCTTTTCATTTTTTTTTTCTTTTTTTTTTCGAACTGACTACGCTATTGACCAAGCAGGGTCTTAACAGCTTCACCGGACTACTAAGGCGAGCGCTTAAGGCAATCAGCCGATTTCATTTTGACAACTAGCTCAAGGGTGCGCGGCACACCTCGGCTTTGGCTGTTGCCTGATACATGCAATTCGCGACCTATGTAAGCTAACCTAAGCTAAGCTAACTATTCATACATATATGAGTTGTTGAAACATATATGTGTACCAAGCATACATACCTCAACAACCCTTATATATATTTCGTATCGGATAATATTCTAAACTATTTCAGTTTTAATAAGGGGAAAAAATAAAACCCTTCCACCTGCATGTGTAAGCGTGTATGCGTGCACGTGTGTGGAGGTGATATGTGTAATGTTGTCGCAGTGATGTAAGATTTTGTGTCACTGTATCGCGCGAGCATCGTACTCAAAGGCTCCACGCCAAGGGAACGGACCTAGGCTTGAGCTGCTGCCGAGGGGGGCCTAGTCTGGTAAAAGTCTTTTCATTTCTCGGGTTAATATATAGCCTATGACACTCACAAATAACTTGGCTTTCTATTGCTAAAATAAATTTGCAAATCGGTTTACTACCCCATACAACTTCACAAACACACAAACGTTACCTCTTTATAATATTAATATACATTTGGTAACTAATCTTCTAGTAGAATATTACTGCCATTGTCGAGTAGTGATACTTCAAGTTTCTTGTGATCATTTCAATGTTCGAACAAGATGGTGGCTTCCTTGTTAGAACTTGCCATTGAGTTTTGGCGGCGTCTCAAAATTAATGCCCCGTGGTTTTATTTCCCATCCACTTGTGCACAATAACCAAACTATATTACGTACAACACCACTAATATTACAGAATATAGAGCCAAATAACACAAGATTATGAATAAAATATAAAATCCACTACATGAAAGACTGAAATCCCCCCAAAAACTCCCATGGTGGTATTATGAAATTAGAGTTCAGATTGATCGTACCATACAAACTAAGTTCTATTATATAAGTAAAATGTAGTCACTTTACTAACTTGTACTTTACAGTTTACTTTACTGGTGTAAAGTACTTTAATGGTGGTAGAGCCACGCCAAAGCTATTACTGGTTTCAGCATGAATGGGTCGGCTCACCCGGGGTACTACCACCCTCTCACAGAAAACCGACGTGAAGTGCAACAGTGCTTGCATTGTTGCGTTTCGTTCAGTCAGTGAGAACGCCGGAGACCCACCCCCCCTCCCCCCCACCTTGCTCCTAACCCTTTCTACCCCCACACAGGCTGGCAACGCACCTGTGACTCCCCTGGTGTTGCAAGTGTCCATGGACGGTGGTGATCACTTACATCAGGTGTCCCTGATCAGGTGTCTTACGTTCGTTTGCCTCCTATGAAATATAATAAAAAAAAAACAGTCACTTGAATTCGTCCTGTACTATTATTCTGAATTCACTTGATATACTAAAAACAACCAATAGTATTCATTAGTAGTAATTTCCATATATTATAACAAAAAATCAACAAAAATATTAAAACAATCAACCACAAATATGAATATAGGAAAAATACTGAGCAAACTTCAGTAATGAAGTTCACGAAAATAATTTTATCCATGAGAATAGGGCGAGTGTTTAAATTGTGATTTAATGAGTAATTTCATTTACAAATATTACTTCATCCAGCGGTAAGGTGTTTGCACTACGGTATTACATCCATATATATGTACACATTCATTAGTTCCGTACGCAAATATTTAAATAGTGTCAATAATACGTCATGTAAATGTTTATGATTAATAAATAAATTCTGGAATTAGGATTTCTTTTAATAATGATTCAAGCTGTTTTTGTGTTGATGTATAGTTTACTTTTAATGAATTTATACTGAAATTAGAGTATAAAGTAAACGCAGTATTATAAATAGGTAGACAGATCTACCATTAATGTAATTTCGTAGCGAGGTGTAATTACAAGGTGTGTAATTTTTGTTTAACATCTAATATTTTATTTTGAAGTGTTAGTTAATCTATCAATGTTGGTATTCGATAATTTGTTATATAATTTTATTAGACTTATATTTCTGGAATTACTTGGTAATACAATTAGTTATCAGTTACAAAATGTAGTTGTATATTTATACCTTCTGTTATTTGTTTGTGACAAATCATTCACTCAATACGTTCACTTGCTGCAGTCTGTGATCGGCTGTATTTTTTATATTGGCATTATTTGAAGTTGAACTTATATTTTAATATTTTTAATACATTATTGCTTTTGAAAATTGATATTTCTATATTGAATTTAGTATATAAATAATAGTCCCATAGCGTTTAATCAATTACCGTAACGATAAGCCCAAATATTTTTTCATGGGAGAGTTTATTATGCTATTCATCCTTACTAATAATATAAATGCGCATGTGAGTTTGTTTGTTACGCTTTTTCGCCTTAACTACTAAACCGATAATTATGAAATTTTGCAATCACGTTGTAATGGATGTAGAAAAGAACATAAGGTAGTTTACATCCAGAAAAAACACGTGAAAAAACGAGAATCCTTCAGAAATGGTTTTTAGTACCTATATAAGACACTGAATTATAGATTTACCGCCATTTAACATCTGCTTACAATCATAATACCAAGAACTTATCTTGGTAGGGTATCCCCCTATACAGCATTATGTTATTCTAAGTGTGTAAATTTGCAAAACTCAGGCAGTTCTATTATTACGAGAGATAAACTTAGCCGCATAGACAACGGAAGAGTTATGTTAAACTCTATATCGAATAGCACCCTTGATTATTTCAGTGAACTTGGCGTCGAGAGCACGTGAATTGGTTGTGCGTATCTCCGTACCCACCGGCTAACATTACATCCCGAAGAAGACCTTGAAGAATATGCCCACTACCACCTGCAAGCTCAGTGTCCTTTATGATATTAAATGAGGTTTACTTCCTCTGTATTTATCAACAAGGTTCCTCGGCTACTTTTACAGGGTCTTTTCCTCTGATTTTTTAAAGAAGATTTATTCTTCTCAATTTTTACCAAGATATAATACTAATATTATATATATATATATATATAGTCAGGGGCACAAAAAAGAAAAAAAAGTGTACCTTATTAAAAGAAGTACTGAACGATACATTAACGTGAGCGAAACCGCGGGTGAAAGCTAGTATTGACTAGTATAAGTATAATATATATATATATATATATATAATATAATATTATGTTATTCTTCTGACTCTTTAGAAAATCCTCTCATGGATTCATAGAGTTTTTCTTCCTATCGTCCAAAACAGTTAGGATAAGGCCATTGATCCCAGCGGACCGCACGAAGGTTATCTGCTAAGGTATCGAGCGTCTGCCAGATATATCGACGTTACTCGGGATGGACGTCGAAGAGTTTTCTTGTTATAATATCCCTCAACTAAAGTTAGTAGGTACATAGTAGAGGGCAAAACTTTAAAGGTGAGTCTATAATAAAAAAAATATGTAGAATTAACAACCGTAATATATTTTTATGAAAGGAATTTCTCTCGCTGCTACCATTGAATTTCAATTTAAGTATAACTTGTAACATGGTAACTATATTACTGAATTATTATTTTTTATATCATAAGAGGCAAACGGATAGATGGGTCACCTGATGTTAAGTGATCACCGCCGTCCATAAACACTTGCAACATCAGGGGAGTCGCAAGTGCATTGCCAACCTTTCTTGGGGGAGAGAGGTAGTAAGGGAAGGGGAGAGGAGGTGACAGGTGGCGGAGAGGGCCCGCGAGGTAGACCCTCTAAGTGGCCCTCTCCGCCAACGGAGGACCGGCGGGAGGAGGCGGCGCTTTGCCCAACTCCTCCCGCCACCGTAGCCGGACCTGAGGGGATGA
>MU158798.1:943834-971997 GCA_015888305.1 Antheraea pernyi
CCCCGGAGCGAGCCGACCCATTCATGCTGAAACCATTAATAGCTTCAGCGTAGCTCTACCACCTACAAATATATAGATATACTTATCAACTCGCGATCCCTCGGATCAATAGTAGGAGTAGCTCAGCTCAATACCACTGCGCCATGAAGCCTGATATATGAGTAACTGATTGACATTAATTTAGATTACTTACAGTGATTGCTGTTATTAAATCTATGGATTAGTTTTTATCATCTATCATCTTCGAAATATAGTATTCGCACTGATTGGAAATATTCCCAATAAGTCACGTACAGGTGATAAGATCAATTAGTTTATTATCATTCAAACATCGCTTAAATTGTTGCAAATACTATGAAATCTACAATGAGATTAATTTCTTAATCAATAGATTAAACGATCGGAATAATTGCTTTGTTCCGTAGTATTTTGGTTTTGGGACCACACGTTGTTTAGGATCTATTTAGCGTACAGCGAGTGCAGAGTTGAACCAATATTAATAAAAAATATCAGGTTACATAGTACGAGAATAATTTGGGATTTAAATAATATATTAGTTTTTTTTTATATATCATAGAAGGCAAACGAACAGGCGGGTCACCTGATGTTAAGTGATCACCGCCGCCTATAGACACTAGCAACACCGGGGAAGTCGCGAGTGCATTGTCAGCCTGTGTTTGGAGGGAAGGAGGAAGGCAGAGGAGGGGAGGTGGTCCTCTGGCACTCTCACTGACAGAACGAAATGCAACAGTGCAAGCACTGTTACTTCACGTCGGTGTTTCTATGAGAGGGTGGTACTACCCCGGAGCGAGCCGACCCATTCATGCTGAAACCAGTAATAGCTTCAGCTTGGCTCTACCACCTAGAAAAAAAATGACTTACAACAGACATAGAATTTGTTTTCAACACGTAGACGTACATTGTTAGTCATGAAGTAATAGGTATATAGTTCCTTTTATGGTAGGTGGTTACAGCAACCTATGTCTATAAGTACAACCCAAGGTTGTAGTAAGAGTTATATATTTTATTATGTAAATACTTCGTATATAGCTTTAATGTTGGTGATTCATGATACAGCTGTATATATATCATCATATATATTAATACGTGATGCCTAAACTTTGTATCCCTTTTTAACGGAATTGGGCGAACGGATGAACGTGAAATTTGGCATAGTGAAAGTTTATATGGAGGAGAAGTGCAGAAAGCTATTTATTTATTTTATATAAAACGCATTAGAAGTACATAAAATTAATTAAAATATGCATTACTCACACTACTGCTTTAATTTTACACAACATATACACACATGTAAATAAAAAAGACATTTTGACATCTGTCAATAAAGGACTTCAAAAAAGGTTGTGAAGAAGGTGCTCGACTGTATGTATTATTTTACTCTTACGTTCCAATTACCCTTTTTCATTCTACATTCAACAATGATATTAACCCTAATAAAGTTCAAACTTTAAAAAATTAATGAACTATGGTCGAATGTCGACCGCTGGGCGTCCACTAGTATTACTAACTCATTACCTAAGTGAACTCTAGCTTATATTACAAAAGATTTCTCTTGAATAGTGCGATATTACATAGACTTCGAAATTGGAAATATGAAATTTTAACAATATGAGAAATAGAGATAGAGAAAAATAAAGATAAACAGGACTCTATGGAAGATTTCTATGTAAATCAACGCTTAAAATGACGAAAAGAAGACGAGAAATAAACAGTCTGACGAGGAAAAGTTTTATACCATTATTCCTACTTACTCTAACGAGGGCACGAAGTGATAATAAATAAATAGACAGTGATTAAATAATATGTGAGATTTTTTTATTGTCAAATTTGGAGAATTGAAACTGGGGTGTTTAGGAAAAACAAAGAAATATATTTTAACACATTTGGAAGTAACAATCCTTTAAGCGATAAAAAGGGGAAGTATAAAAAAAATATATGTCCGAAACCACTCAAAATTCTTAGTAGATTTATCTTGAAATAGTTAATGAACCTTACAGCATTAGCTGATAAGGTGAATGATAAAAATCTACTATAATAATTAAATATCTGTCATATCAAACGATAACGAAAACTATATAAGAAATTATGATCATTTACATTTACAGTGCTATTTTACCGCAAAAATGATCAAACTACTGCATGTGTTGTTCATCGCAGCGGTCGTGTCACAAGGTAATAGAATTTAAATTTTTACCTTTCAATTTATATTCACGCCTTATATTACAAATTGGCTGAGCAAATCAATCGAGTCAGTGCCACTGTAAAATCTACTGATCCCTTGCCCACTCCAGGTCTTACAAATCAAGGACCTCGGGCTCAAACAAATTGGTCACGACGACATCGCTCTAACAGAGTTTGAGTATGCTAACATGAACTGTTTTTTAAGTTATAATATAGCTAAAGATACGCTAGACTAAGCTCAGACAGGAGTTCGTTGACAAATGCAGCTGCTGTATATGCAAGATCTTATTGTAATGCAATTAGCATCAACGAGTAGTATGCCCTTTGATATACTTTCTATTAGATTTGCAGAAGAAATGCAAATCGTTACATAACATTTTTGATTTTCCATGAAATTTTGAGTTCTGACAATATACATATACGCAACGAATGTACCATAATTGTATTCCGTAATATCGACTCAGTTCTGACAAGTTTTAATAACTGAATGGTGTTGAATTTGATCACATTTGATTTGATTATTTTTGTTTTATATATTTTTAAAGACTTTTGCATTTTACAGGTACCGCTGTTACCCAAATTACTTTACCCGATCAGAGTACAACTTTCTTGACGAATGACCTTATTGGGAAGTCAATTGGAATCGCCAAATTCTTCTTGGATACCTTAGTGTCCTGCCATGTTATCTTTCCAAACAACGTCATGTACGAAGCATTCCCCAACAACAACCTTCCTTCAGGCAATAACATTTATTTCTTGGAAGCTGTACAACCTTTCACCAGCTGCTCTATTGGTTTCCTCGGAGTAGACGTTTCTCAAAGTGGAACCTACGAGCTTATGTCCTTAGTGCAACATGGTGATTCAAGCAGTACTATGACAAGGCAAAGATTCCATTTGACTTTCATTACTTCCACTGGACGTTGAATATGGAGTTGTAAGTAAACATAAAATCTACTCGTGATTATACAATCTTCTATAAGAACATATAATAAATCATATTGTCGATATTTGGTTTTTACTTTCAAGTTTTGCGATTGGGTAAAATTTACATTAATAAACCTGTAGTTTTGTCTGTGCATTTAATTGTTTGGCAAAATTCTCTGATAGGTGTCTGTTAATTTGTAATCGCGAATATGATCCAATTTTTTTTATTTCTTCATCTGTCTGTTTGTGTGATTTAATTTAACTCAGAAATAGCTTAAGCAATCTTTATAAAACCTAAGCCATTGGCAGAATATCTTTTCTTATTAAGCCAATATGGTTGTTGCGATACAGCCCAATATAGATACCGTACCATTTTGCTATCTCTATTTGATCATATGAAACTAGTTTAATTATTTGAAATACTTCCAACATTTCCTAGACGTTCATAGAAGTACCGATATTTCATGTGAAAGTTAAAATATTTCAAAACAAAAAAGAGTACAAAGACTCCAAAAAGTATATATAAATAGAGATCATAATAAATACAATATATCTGAGAGAAAGGTAAAAGCGTCTGCACTCAATAGTAACACGATGCAGAATAATAAAAAACCACCAATGAATATAGTCCGCTGAAGCTGTTAAGACATTGCTTGGTCAATAGCGTAGTCAGTTCGAAAAAAAAAACCGCCAAAGAATATTTTTGAAGTGAAACTCCTTCAGGCGCGACTAGTCGACGACAATGCAATGGAAGTCCGTTATGGGTTTCAGTACTATCCAGTTTTTAAACATTTTTGTTTTTGTCAATAAATAGTTTATAAATAAACCAGTCAAAAAATTTGGATTTTTTTAATTTCAATTGACTAGTAATAAAAATCATACAATAGAAGTAATTAAGTATATATGAGCGCACGACCGTGATGCCATCTGGTTTCAATTTCAAGTAACAAATAAAATCAAAGCTTCATTATCTGTAGTTGGCATCTATCAGCTAATTCGAAATTTAAATAACACAGGAAATATTATTTAAACACTTTGTTATATGTACAGTTATGATGCAATACATGCTTAGACATTATAAAACATTTATATTTGACTGGATCTCGTACACCAAACCTCAGGCTTAACACTCGTCATATTACCATAGTCAAGCACGTTGTACGCCATAATCAACTGTTGTATATATAATAATTAGTAACCAATTAAGATTGCAGTATGTCTGTACCTAACTAGACCTATGCACCTATGCATAGTGATTCATATTACGATAAACACGTCACAGTGTCTCCATTTTATTTTATCGCATTTCGGGATCAGCCAATGTATATTTAGCTACCGAGAGAAAGCGTGTTGTAGATCTCTCGGTGGTTTTGGTTCTCATTGTGCTTATTACGATCAGCTATAGTGCTGTCACTATCTCTTGCTGTAATACAAATAAAATACAAATATTTTTTAGCCAATACCGTTTGACTTTAAATATATGATGGTTCAGTCGTTAGGGTGTTCGGACAACGCGTTCGTTCGAACCCTTGTAAATGAAGCGAAGCTTTTGGCGAAGGAAGACTCTGTGATGAAAACATAGTCATCGTGGTAGACGGAAGCCGCTAGCTGGCTAGCTCATCTTAAGAGCATCTCAAGGGGAACTCAAGATGAGAATCTGTCGCCAAGCACATATAAGTGTGTTCCGGCAACTGCATTTCAGAGCCCTTCGCTGTCAAATATTTATAACCTTCATAACTCACACCGTCATTTATCATCAAGTAAGATTATGACCAAGTCTCTAAAAGCTATAAAGTACTTATATATATAAACTTATCCTAACTAATATTATACATATGAACATGAGTTAGTATATTTGATTGTTTGTTAGGTTTTTACGCTTCAACAATTCAACTAATAATTACGAATTATACATACACGTTGCCAGGATTACAGAGAAGACCACAGGGTAACTTTCATCCAAAAATATAAACAGCTCTCGAAGGATAGTCTAAATTAAGGTGTAAGGGGTGTGGAATAACATCATAAGACTTGAAACACCCAAGCCATCCTCACCTGCACGTGGTGCACCCTGCTGAATAACGAATGAGGCAATGGCGAAAGCGGGATGCTAGGGTTTTATAGCCTGACTGGATATACAGCGAAAAAAACCGTAATAGTGATTCGCTTCTGCAGGTCGCGTTTCGAGATCGGCCTGTGCATATCCAGCTTTTTGGAGGCCGGCATGATAGTGGCGACCGGCGATGGATTGTGTGTCGCTTGATGGTCGCCATTGTTTTTGGATTGTACTGTGCTTAACATCAGGCATAGTGCAGTCATATTGCCGTGCAACAATAAAAAAAATCTTTATCAAAGCGAACGAATCTGTGAGCTAAAGTGGTTCATTATAATCCTATAAATGTAATATCATCTAAGTAAATATCCAAATTTCTATGTAAAAAGTATTCCTACGTGTGTTGACAGCATTCGCAAAGCGACTTCACAATCCAAGATTAAATTAACAACTTCGCTATTCACCTTTGCGACTATCATATTCCCAGAACAAGGCGACAGTCACTGTTAAAGTTAATTAACATAGTTAACTCTAGAGTTTAAAGTTTTCCCTTCCTTTGACTGCACGATACGTGCATATGTATAATCCAATTTAGTTTATGAATTGAAGACACCAGAATGAACGTTCAATTAAGAGGAAAGGAGTATTATGTGAATGAAGTCTTGAAATCGTTTTTTCTAAGTATGTTGGTTTGTTAAAAACAAGTGTGTGAACTGATATCACCTAGTGTGAAACTATGTATCACCGCATTTCACGAATTTACTGATTTCATAGCTAAACTTTATAAAGCCAATAGGAACGTTGATTGATCATCAGATGACTATGTATACATAAGTTTATCAATGTTTAAAATCCCCAGTACGTCGTGAAACTGGCATATATTCATAATGGTGTGTGTACCTCCATTTTGGAGCCTTACCTCTTCAACCTATATGTCAGCTAGCTCCTATACCGTTTCGAAGTCATTTATACCACATTTTTTTATGTCATAGATGGCAAACGAACATATGGGTCACCTACTGTTAAGTGATCACCACCGTCCATTTACACTAACAACACCAGAGGAGTCGCAAGTGCGTTGCCACCCTTTGGGGGGAAGGGTTAGGGGAAGAAGAGGGAAAGGAGAGAGGAGGGGAGATGGTCCTCCCGCGCTCTCACTGACCGATCGAAACGCAACAATGCAAGCACGGTTACTTTACGTCGGTTTTCTATGAGAGGGTGGTACTAGCCCGGGCGAGCCGACCCATTCATGCTAAAACCAGTAATAGAGTCAGCGTGGATCTACCACCATAAACCACTGAATGTACATATATAATATATATATATACATTTATATTACTGTTGTTTTTATTTATTAAAGCACTATAAATTATTAGCATTACAGTCAACCATTCTATATTTAACATTGTATTGCACCAATGTTCTAATTCGTATGCTACTTTCAAACAAAATAATAGCACAGGATAAAATTGTAAGTGCTTCAGTTGTAATATACTCTTTCGAAGTATATGTTTTTACAAACATACTAGTTAAATCCCGCAACTTTGTCTGCGTTGTTTGTTATCTCAATCGTTTTGTTATATTTGACGTGGTAAAGCCACGCTGAAGCTATTACTGGTTTCATTATGATGGGTCGGCTCGCCCGGGGTACTACCACCCGACCCACAGAAACACCATCAAGTAACAGTGCTTGCATTGTTGCGTTTCGTTCGGTCATTAAGAGCACCGGATAACCCCTCTCCTCGCCCTTTTCATTTCATTTCCAGTACTTGTGGATATAATTCAAAGGTAACTTCTAGAAATTTTAACTAATTTATTATTCATTATAAATTATTTACTAGACAATAGTATTATATTCTCGAGTTTATAACTTTAATCATGAAACACAAAGCAGTCTAATTCTTTGTTATAGAACAGTATCTAGAAGATTATTCGGAACTCAAATAACTTATATGAAATTCTATTTATCATCCTTATAACAGACTTAATTTATATTTGATAAGCATTTCTGTTTAAAAGGAGATTTTACAAAGTATACTTAATTATTAATGGAGATAATGTTTATTTTAAACTAGTTAGTGCTCTCGACTTCGTTTTAAATGTAGCCTGCATTTTATTTTTCTTAATAGTAATCTTTATCACATCTAATCCTGATTTAACTAGCTTTAAGTTACTTCTGTTAAACTTTATCATAATTGCTTGGCTATATAGCCCAGATAATATGATGACTCTATTATGAGTTCTCTATTTGACGGTATACCTTGTAACTTATAAGGCTGGTCTAAATTTATTCCTCCTTTTCGGAAACAAACTACAGACATTTCAATTGGATTTATATATTTAGATTAAAGTATAAAAAATATTTTTTAATTATAACTTAAGCCTACGTATGTTCTGATATTTTACTTGATATAAATTATATGGCGTACCAATGAAACGGATAGTCCGGTGAAGCTGTTAAGACCTTGCTTGGTCAATAGCGTAGTCAGTTCGGGAAAAAAAAACCAATGATATGTTAACTACCTTAAATGTAATATAGATAATTTTTACTGAAATATAACTAGAGGCCTTGATGGACAATGTTGCATCTTCCACACAAGTGTTAGCACCCACCTCCGGTGCCGCTGCATCACATTCAAGAGACGAGACTACAACACGACCGGAACATTGATATTAGCGCCACCATATTATAAATATATACATTGACACTAGCGCCACCATATTAGAGAGACACATTAACACTAGCGCCACCATATTAAAGATACATAAATAAGAATTATTAATATTATATAGATTTTAATAGGACTTAAATAAGAATGGATATCATTATATAGAATTGAATCATTAGTTTGATCATCATTTGAGATACATAAATAAGGATAATTATATATTAGTGGATTAGTGGAACACAAGTTAAGAATAGATCAAAAATCATTTAGGATGTAATTAACTCCAGTAGATATAATAATTTTGTTGGTGGTAGAGCCACGCTGAAGCTATTAATGGTTTCAGCATGAATGGGTCGGTTCGCCCGGGGTAGTACCATCCTCTAGCAGAAAACTGACGTGAAGTAACAGTGCTTGCATTGTTGCGATTCGTTCAGTCAGTGAGAGCGCCGGAGGCCTACTTCCCTTCCCTGCCCCTCTCACTCTCCCCCTCACCCTCCCGATCCCCTCAAACATAGGCTGGCAACGCACTTGCGACTCCTCTTGCGTTGCAAGTGTCTATGGACGGTGATGATCACTCAACATCAGGTGACCCACCTGTTCGTGAGCGTGTCGGTTGATTCCGACACGGAAACTGAGGGGCAGGGCGCTCCTAAGATAAACACCTCTCAGAGAGGGACTGCCAGGAAGGGTGGTAGGCGCGGGGGTAGCCACGGGGGTGGCCGCGGAATTATGGAGGAGGCTGACGGGTCGTTTGACCGGGCCTTGGCGGGCAGTTTGAGCGCGGTGGAGTCGGAGGCGGGATCTGACACCGGCTCGGTCGTTGCCTCGGCGGCTGGCTCCAAGGCTGGTTCCAAGGCTGGCTCCAAGGCCAACTCAAATGCGGGATCGGCTGTGAGCTCAGAGGCAGAGGCAGATCCGCTCGACGTGGAGGAGCTCGATGTCTTCACGTTGAAGGCGCTGGCGGGGGTCAAGGTGACGGACATCTTTGACACCGTCAGGAAGTCAGGGAACCTTTCGGGGCCCTGCATAAAGGTGCTGAAGGGGGCAGCAAGGACCCTTAAGGAGGTGGTGGAGGCGCTCGCCGACCGCACGGAGTCGACGGAGGTGAGGAAGCTCCAGAGGGACACCAAGAACCTCCGCCGCCAGGTTGAAGACCTCAAGGCGGAGGTTTTGGCCTGGAAGCAGGAGGCCAACGCCAAAAGGCAGATGCCTCCGCCTCCTGCTCCCGCCATGGCGTCGACGGAGCCTCCCACACAGCAGTGGGAAGAGGTCCTCGCCGGGGCTGTATCCCGCCTCGAGCGCTCCCTCCAGACGTCGTTCAGCAACATGCTGAACGCACGTCTGGAGAGTCTGTCGAGTCGCCTCCCTCCAGAGGCTCCAGTTCGCCCCCCTCTGGCGGCGGACAAGAAGAAGGGAGGAGCGGGGGCTCCACCCACGAGGCCGGCACCGGCAACCCAAGCCCCGATAGCCCAACCGCTGGGCATGAGCTGGGCGGAACTTCCTGCCCCTACTACCACAATGGAGTGGACCAAAGTGGTGGGCAGGAAAAAGAAGGCGGCCCCTGCTTCGCAGCCCAAGTCCTCAGCCGTGCCACCGAAGCCGCAGGCGAAGCCACCAGGGCCGAAATTGCCGTCCATCCCCCAATCGGCTGCGGTGATCGTGACGCTGCAGGGTGCCGCAGCAAACAGGGGGATCGGATACAGGGAGGTCCTGGTGAAGGCGCGCGAAGCCGTGGCCCTGCCGGACATGGGGGTCGAGGATGTTCGGGTCCGGCAGACGGCTACAGGAGCTAGAAAAATCGAGCTCCCGGGCCAGACCAAGGAAAAGGCCGCCGAATTGGCCCGGAAGCTCGAAAAGGCGTTGGCCAACATCGCCACGGTCGTTGTCCCGACAAAGAGGGCGGACATCCGGATCATCGGGCTGGACGATTCGGTGTCCTCCCTCGAGATCGGGACGGTCGTGGCGGCGAAGGCCGGATGCAAGGTGGCCGACCTTAAGGTCGGCGAAATTAAAAAGAATTGGGGGGGCCTCGGAGCGGTCCACGTGACACTCCCCGCGACGGCAGCCCGGGAGCTTGTCCAGGTGGGCAAGCTCCTGATCGGGTGGAGCGTGGTGCGCGTCCAGCTGCTGGACGAGAAGCCCATGCGGTGTTATAAGTGCATGGGCTTGGGGCACACCCGCCCCATGTGCCCCTCCTCGTCCAGCAGAGGGGACGGGTGTTACCGCTGCGGCACGGCGGGCCACAAAACGGCCGAGTGTAAAGCGGAGGTGGCCCGCTGCGCCGTATGTGCCGACGCCGGGAGGCCCTCAGGGCACGTGATGGGGGGCCGAAATTGCAGGCCCCCCACCACCAAGGGTAGGGATCTCCCGGTAGTGGGAGTAATTCCCAAGGTGGTGGCCGCCAGGCGGGAGGAAATTGATATGGACCAATAATGGATAGGTCCATATGCAATTTCCTCCAGGCGAACCTCAACCACTGCGCCGCTGCACAGGACTTACTTGTGCAGTCAGTGGCGGAGTGGTGTATCGGGCTCGCGGTCGCCACGGAGCCTTACTACGTTCCCTCCCAGCCGCAATGGGCTGGGGATCGGAACGGTTCCGTGGCGATCGTGGCGGGTCGGGGTTCGTCCCTGGCGGCGAGGGAAAGCGGGGCCGGGTTCGTGACGGCCGTTTGGGGAGAGTACGCCATTGTGGGGGCGTACTTCTCCCCTAACAAGCCCCTGAGGGAGTTCGAGGCGTATCTCGGCTCCCTGCAGGGAGCTGTCAGACGGCTGTCGCCGCTCCCCGTGGTCCTCATGGGGGACTTGAATGCTAAGTCGAGGACCTGGGGAGCGGCAGTCACGGACCTGCGGGGCATGGCCGTCGAGGAGTGGGCAGCCGAGTTAGGGCTGTCCCTCCTCAACCAGGGGAGCGTCCCCACGTGCGTGCGATGGAACGGGACGTCGGTGGTGGACGTCTCGTTCGCCACCCCGTCCGTCGCGCGCCGTGTCCGGGGGTGGAGGGTGCTTGAGGAGGAGGAGACCTTATCGGACCACCGATATATCAGATTCGAGGTCTCCTCCTCCCAAGCCGGAATTGGCACCCGCCCCCGGAGGGGCGCGAAGTTCCCCTGTTGGGCGATGAGCCGCCTCAACCGAGAATTAGCGGAAGAGGCGGCCATCGTCCAGGCGTGGGCCATGCCCCCCCCCACAGGGGCTGACGTCGACGCGTCCGCAGCCCGCCTCCGTGGAGCCCTCACGGAGGTCTGCGACGCGTCGATGCCGCGGAGCGTACACCGCCCAGACAAACGGGCGGTGTACTGGTGGTCGCCGGAGATCGCCGATCTCCGGGCGGCCTGCTCCGCGGCCCGGCGGCTGTTCGGGCGCAGCCGCCGACGCCGGCACCGGGACCCGGAGGCGGAGGCCCGGCTGTATGGCAGCTACAGGGAGTGCAGGAAGACCCTGCAGGCTGCCATCAGCCGGGCGAAAGAAGCAGCATGGGAGGAGCTGCTCCAGACGCTGGAGGGGGATCCTTGGGGGCGCCCGTACAGGATCGTGCGCAAGAAGCTGCGATCCTGGGCGCCCCCGGCGACGGAGACCCTCCGGCCGGAGGTGGTTGCGAGGGTCGTGGGAGAATTATTCCCCGACCCTCCGATGCTACCGGCTCCTCCCATGCCTCCGCCTCGGGAGGCAGTCGAGGAGGTGCTCGACGGGCCGCCCCCTCCGATAACGGAGGAGGAGATGGGGAGGGCGGTCGAGCGCCTCCTCAACCGGCGTAGAGCGCCCGGCCCTGATGGGGTCCCGGGTCGGGTGCTCGGCCTCGCCTTGGGCCAATTAGGGGGGTGGCTTCGGGAGCTGTTCGACCGGTGTCTTTCGGTCGGGCAGTTCCCGAAGCCCTGGAAGCTTGGGCGGCTCTGCCTTATGGAAAAGGCAGGCCGCCCTCCGGACTGCGCGTCCGCGTATCGGCCCCTCGTCCTGCTGGACGACGCCGGGAAGGTGCTGGAGAGGATTATCTCCTCCCGGGTCGTCCAGCACCTAGAGGGCGTAGGGCCTAATCTGGCGGACGCGCAGTATGGCTTCCGGGCAGGGCGTTCCACGGTGGACGCCCTGTGCCTCCTGAAGTCGCTGTCGGCAGAGGCGACCTCCCAGGGGGAGAGGGTTTTGGCGGTGTCCCTTGACATCGCCAACGCCTTCAACACCCTGCCGCATGGGGTCATACGGGAGGCGCTCCGATATTTCGGAGTGCCCCCCTACCTGCGGCGGGTGCTGGAGGCGTACCTCGAAGATAGGGAGGTCGCCTACGTAGACGGCGACGGGCGTATGGTGCGGCGGGCCACAAGGCGAGGGGTTCCACAGGGGTCGGCCTTGGGGCCGCTCCTGTGGAACATGGGCTACGACTGGGTGCTCCGCGGCGTGCTCCCATACGGAGCACGCCTCATCTGTTACGCGGACGACACCCTAGTCGTAGCCCGGGGGAGGGAATGGAAGGAAGTGGAGCGCCTGGCCACGATGGCCACAACCCTCGTGGTCGGGCGCATAAGGAGGTTGGGCCTCAGGGTGGCCCTCGAGAAGACCGAGGCCCTACTCTTTCATGGGCCTCGGCGGGGGCCACCTCCTGGGGCTCACATTGTGGTGGAGGGAGCCCGGATCAGGGTGGGGACCCAGATGAAATATCTGGGCCTCACCCTGGACGGGCGCTGGCGGTTCGAGCCCCACTTTGCGGGGCTCGGACCGCGAATTTCTGGGGCGGCGGCGGCACTCGGCCGGTTACTCCCCAACGTGGGGGGGCCGGGCGCCGGGTGCCGCCGACTCTACATGGGAGTCGTGCGGGCGATGGCCGCCTACGGGGCACCAGTCTGGGCTGATGCCCTCGGTGCCGCCAACGTGCGTGCGCTCCGCAATGCGCAGCGCACGGTGGCACTGAGGGCAATCCGGGCGTACCGGACGGTGTCCTCGGCGGCGGCCTTCACGCTCGCCGGCTCCCTGCCCTGGGAGCTGGAGGCAGGAGTTCTCGCCGCCGTGTACGAGTTCACGGCGGCGAGGAAACGAAGGGGGGAGCCTCCGGCTCCCAGGGAGGTAGAGGCGGAGAGACGGCGTCTCAGGGGGGACGCCGTCGAAAGGTGGCAGCAGGACCTGGCGGACGAGCGATTCGGGCGGTTCACAGTGGACGCCGTCCGCCCGGTCCTGCGGGAGTGGACTGCCAGGGAGTGGGGCTCCCTGACGTTCCGACTGGTGCAGGTACTCACCGGACACGGTTGTTTCGGGTGGTACCTGCACCGGATCGCACGCAGGGAGCCGACGGCCGCCTGCCACGAGTGCGGCGCTGAGGAAGATACCGCGCAGCACACGCTGTCTGAGTGTGCTGCGTGGGGGGAGCAGCGCCGCATCCTGGCGGCGGCCGTGGGAACGGACTTATCGCTGCCGAGCGTGGTTTCGGCCATGCTCGGCAGCGAACAGGCTTGGCGAGCGATGGCCTCCTTCTGCGAGGAGGTCATCTCGCAGAAGGAGGAGGCGGAGAGGGCCCGCGAGGCAGACCCTCAAAGTGGCCGTCTCCGCCAAAGGAGGACAGGCAGGAGGAGAAGGCGCTTCGCCCAACTCCTCCTGCCACCGTAGCCGGACCTGAGGGGATGGGCCGGGGGGCCCATCTCCTCATTGCACGGGTCCGGCGGACGAGGGGGGGCAGCCGGTGTGTACCCGGTCTGTCCCTCTATAGGTAGGAGCCCGGCGGTCACCTTCCGCCGGGCGGACCGTGGGGGCGGCTCTACAAGGTTGATTAGCTTGAACGATCCCTTGCCGCCCCCACAAAACGGTCTGTCGGTACACCGTGGGGTTTTAGTCCGTGCGACTCGGACATAACCCACCCTCTCCCCCGGGAGGGTGGCGTATCCATAAAGGGATTTCCCCACGTTAAAAAAAAAAAAACCCACCTGTTCGTTTGCCTCCTATGATATTAAAAAAAACATTTTATACTAGGTTTCATGAAGAATAATAATGCCCGTCTTGTCAAAAGTAATAAAGCTGGGTAGTTGTAAGAGCTTGACGTAAGTTAAGCCAAAGGTATTCTCAGCGAAAATTACTTATAACTCTTTATCTGAGAATTGAATCAAAGTCTATTAAAATAAATTGAAATACACAGGAGCGAGAAAACACCTTTATAAGACTTGATATAAATCTTCTCGAATATAAACATTTGTCGAATATAATCTAGGCAATCGGTAATATCAAATAGGTTTAAATTTGATCTAAGCTATTTCAGACAGTTTCCATAGACTTTTTTTATCAATATAAGTTGTATAGTGAAAAGGAACCCAATAATAAATTGTCACAAACAATTATCATCTGCTGATCTACGAATTTAGGTAACTAATCTTAATACACAATAGCGTTTAGCCGGAAATTATCCACAGATTTCCTTCTGAAGCTTCAAATTACATGTTCATTATTAATTACCAAAAGTTCCGTCGTATTTAGGATTCCGTATTTACTAACCCTTTATAATCCATCCGAAACAATTAACTCCACGCTATTTGATCCCACTATAATCCTTTGCAAAATACGTATAAATCTTTATTATGGCTCCATAGTGTATTCGTGTGACAGTGATTCAACTTTGTATCGTCCATATTTGTAAAATAACAATTGACCTTTTACCTAATGAGTCCGATATATTATTTCTCAAAGCAAAGATCATAGTCTTCGAGTAATTTAAACTCGCGATCTCGGATTTAACTAAGTAAATTTTAATACAGAAAGGTCACTAATCGTTTGATATATTGACGTGCTTAATGCTGCTCAAATTAGTTAAAAAGTATCCAAGTTCAAATATTACGCTGGAGTACAATCGGTTTCAGAAATCAATACTACAGATGTCTGAGGAATACACGTTCAATAAAGAAACTCAACTACATATTACTAAATAGATATCCAAAAAGTATTTAAGGAGTCGATTACTGTTAAGTATATTAATGTACTAACCAGCCGCATCTTCGCTCGTTTTAATGTAGTTCTATTCTATCCTACGAAATAGTATTTTGTTCCTGGATGAAAGTTAGATAATCTGTATCCTTAATTGTAGCTCTGAAAACGTGTCTGAAAGATTTCATGATAATGCGTTAATTAATTAAGAAGTGTAAATGTAACAAAAAACCAACGCACATTCACATTTATAATAATCAGTCAAAAGTAATTTATTCAGTTTAGGTCCTGAGAAGCCACTCATGAACGTCAAAACTGTCACCATTCGGAAAACGACTCACTCATCGAGAAGAACCGGTAACATACTAGATCTATTTTATCTTTTCATAACACATAAAATATTTGTACCAACATACATAGTTATAGAAATAACTAGGATAGAATAGAGTGTTATTTCTAGTAGTCACCATAGTTCAGTAAATACATAGTTGATCGACCCCGTCATATTAAAATATTAGATTTTAGATATTAAAATCCGCTTAACATTATGCTAGTGCTCTTTGTAATTTTAATAGAAAACTTAACACTATTATTACCTAATACCTGGTCTTGGTGAGTCTGAAACATGGAATTACTATTAGTTATAAATATTATTGAGGACGTCTATTATGGCATTCAATATTTTTACTAATATGCTTAATACCCACAATGACTAATTCTATGCCTATCACAAACTATTTCTTTGCTATAAATTGGATCTTCACACTCAACACTTCAGTTACAACCGTCTTGCATTGGTATCCATTTCATATTATAAACAAGTAGAGCTTCAATTACGTCTTTTAGAGCATCAAAAACTTTACAAAAAAACGAAATTTTTCGCACCTAACTAAAATTATTTCGCATACCTACTACATGGATAGTATTATATTCTTCTCTCCTTCCCTCCACGTTTTTCTTATTCATGCTATTCTAATAAACTCACTACTTATAGCATAATAGAAGTGAAAAGGGTTCTCAGTATATTGTCGCTAAAGACGGTCCTCGACCACAAGCCACAATGGACGATGTAGAAATTTACGTCCGGCCTCGTTACTAGAACAATCCGTGGTAGTACATAATATTGTTTATGTGTTTGTGTAAGCTTAAAAAGTGATTTATTATGGTTTTTATTAGTTTGTAGTTTGAGAATTTGTACACCGATATAGTTTTTCTTTGACTATGATAACTATGTATTTATAATTTTCATTGGTTGAAACCTATCCTTCTAGAGTTTTTCAATTATTTTCAAATTGAATACAAATTATACATTTTGGAGATATGTTTTATATGATGAAAAAGTGTCATTGTTAAAATAATCTGCATATTGAGCAAGCTTAAAACATATTCTATATATTTAAAAAAGGAATTGATAGAGTGATTGACATATCAACGCATAGATCAAAGTAAGAAGGCTAGAGCCGTACAATTTTGAATGGGGTCTCCTTTATACTCTTATCTTACTCTTATAGGTAAGCACTAGAATTTTTGGATAATGACATACGAAAATGCCACATCTTTCTATTAGTCAGTCCGTTAGTTATTCTTTTATGTAAAGAAATATAAAATAATGAGTCGAAAATTATTACTGCGGTAAGCGGAAACATTTTCGAAAATTAGTAGTTTGTGTCCATTTCCAAGGAAAGCGGTTTTATTATAAACAGTAACAAAATTATGTCGATGACTTGAGAGAATTCACATTGCCCATTTGTATGTTGAACGTTTGTTCTCAATCTCACCTCGCATTAAGTATCAAAATAACCCTTCATTATAACTGACTTCAGCCTACAATTTTACCAAGGAATATCATTAATGCAACTTGTTTCTACTAAATGAAGCTGACATTACCGTTTTTTATTAAAAAGATGTTGAGGAATCTAATACAAGTCCCAGTGTAGCGTTCTAATGAACTATTGAAACGTTTCGCATTTCTACATTATTCTTTAAAGGTTCCTTCACGACTCGAGCACGGGGAACACAATAGGGGCTGACGAATGGCATTAGCATACCAGTTGCGTCGTTAGGCTTTAGTTTTGAAGCGAACTAAAGATTTCTTGCTTTAAAAATAATCATGGTTGCTCAGTGTGATTTTAAGGGAGTGGATTTAAAAGAGGTTTATGTCTTTATCCTGTCTAATCTCATTGAGAAATGTCGAATATGGATAGTGGTCTATTAGTGTTCTTCTTACTTTCTTGACTACACGGGACGTACCGGTAAATACACTAGAATTCAAGAAGAACGCTGACTATCGGGAGGTTGGAAATGCATCGCTAATCGTCGCTGTCACGTTCTACCGCTGGGTACAGATATCTAACAATTCGTTTGATTACTGGATAGGCATACAACTTCCTGAACGCGATACGTCTACGTGCCGGTCTTTCAGGTGTGACAACTATTGTATTGAGACCGAAATCCAGTCGGATACACTTGTTATACCGCTGGCTGAGGTGTCGATCCGTATTCCCGACCATGGATTTCACAAGTACTGGATACTTGCTTCGTATTGACTTGACGCTGGCAAGATAGGGTATTTGTTACTGTTAACTATTTTTACCGTGGTGTCTTCAAAGCGCCGGGTGATGATACTTGTGTTATGTGTTTTGACGTACTTACAGTCGTTGTTTCGCTTTTGTCAATAGCCGCGCGACGTTACGGGGCTCATTCGTAGGAGCTAATGAACGTAACCCAAAGTTTGCCAACTATATCTCCGTTTAAAGAACCAGAAACAGTTTATGCTCCGATATTATCAAAGTACATTACATACCGAAGGCAGAATTGAATAGAAGAAAAAATACTACGACTGTTACCTCGGGTACGTAACAAGAATTTTCCTTATTTTTGGAAATAAAAATATACATTATACCTTCGGGGACTTGAAATTGTAATATCGTATATTTCAAGCACATTTTATGTTATTGCTGTCAAACGGATGGATGATTTCTGCTCCTGTGAACATTTCACGCTTACTGAACTGCCATTTATTGCATTTTTGCTTGGTATATCCATTTTCCATTACACCTTCAATAAAAGTATAACGTCCTGTTTGTTTCGTACAATTTCAAACGATGTTGGTTTCATTTGTAAGATGTCATAATCGAATACCTGTGTGCGACTTTCTTTTCTTATTATTTACATATATAAGGTAAAAATTAATTTGTCAAATCTACGAATAATAAGTAAGAAGTTTAGAAATAAGATAAGGTAACAAGGAATTATTGAAACCAATGTGAATCGAACCAGAAGTATTGAGCCTAGATAATGTAGATGTTATTGTGCAATAGTGAACTAAATTATGAAGTATATAAAACAAATGATTAACACACAACGGGAATTCTGCAAAGTCACAAAAACTCATACGAAAGTAAGGTCTATTATTTTCTTAGAACACTAAAACAGAATAAAAGAAGATAATAAAAAATAATAAGTGATGTAGTCGTAAACCGAACAGTAGAAACTTTGATATGAACAAATAAATAGTAAATAGGACATTAAAGCACAATACAGGTCATAATATACCTAGATAAAATCATTGGAACATTTCGTTAGCTTTGACGACATCGGACCCTACAATAAACTGACTGAACGTTTACGAGATCCGGAATTTATTTGATCGATACACTGCGACCGTACTAACTAATAAAACACACAATAAACAACGGCTAACAACATTCGTTCACAAATTATAACAACGGGATTCGTACTCATGACCGGATCGTTTATTGCCCGGCCGTGCGCGAGGGTTCCATAAATTTTTCATCATCGATATTTATTTCATATTGTTTCATCCGAAAATGCTCTATATATACAGTTATTAGGACAACATAGTCCCAAATGATATACAATTGTGATATACAACAAAGAAATGTGCGTCTAAATAGAGATATTTTTAGTATGTAAGAAGAAAGATAAAGTTTTTTTTGTTGGAACTCATCACGTCCGCAAGACAAATAAATGCATACATATAGTTAATTAGAAATTTACAACAAAAACACCCCAATTCAGCTACATGTTGAAGAACGCTGATTTTCATTGAGGAGCCATAGCAATGTACGGACGTGTAGAAGGTGCTTTAACCAAAAATATTACAGAATTATTAAAATATAATATAATAAAAACATTAAATTAGATATGCAACGATGCGATAACATAATACTGGTGAGCGACAAATGAAACAAAAATACTAAAAAGTTATGTAAAAATTGAATATGTATCATCAAACAGATATCTCACAATTTCATCAGTACACCACATAAGCCTGCAAGAGACCCGCTGCACTATCTAGTACCCCAGTACTATAGGCCCCTTCCGGAAAACAGATATCTCACAATTTCATCAGTACATCACTTTTTTTTTTTATGTCATAGGTGGCAAACGAACATGTGGGTCACCTGATGTTAAGTTATCACCACCGTCCATTGACACTAACAACACCAGAGAAGTCGCAAGTGCTTTGCCACCCTTTGGCGGAAGGGTTAGGGGAGGGAAAGGAAGAGGAGAGGGGAGAGGGGGGGGGAGAGGGGAAGGGAGGTGAGCCTCCGGCGCTCTCACTGACCGAACGAAACGCAACAATGCAAGCACTGTTACTTCACGTCGATTTTCTATGAAAGGGTGGTACTATCCCGGACGAGTCGACCCATTCATGCTAAAACCAGTAATAGTTTCAGCGTGGCTCTACCACCATTAAACCACATAAGCCTGCCAGAGACCCGCTGCACTATCTCGTACCCCAGTACTATAGACCCCTTCCGGAAGAAGAATATGGACATAGTCACCACGCCAGCTCACGACATATTGGCGATTTCAAGCTCTGAGAAATTCAACATTCTAAATTCAATACTCAGTCAACATTATAAAGACAAACGCACCTCGATCCAGTTTGATATATTTGACTTTCCCGAGGATGTGAAAAAAATCCTATCATTCCCAATTTATAAACGTCTATGTACGGGTATATCTTAAAATTTATTATACAATCCGAAGAAAAATCTAAACAATTTCCTACAAGCGGCGAAAGATGGCGCCATCAGTATCGACGTATAGATTTATTAGGTAATATGTCGACGGCATGGCAGGCTTGAAGCAGATTGCACTATTAAGGGGATACATAACATGTTAATATATTTTTAAACATAACCAAATATGATAGTCGTCATAAGAAATATACAGTAAAAATGTCAGTAAATCATTCGTAGATTATATTTATCGTAATTATTATTATATTATTAAAGTGAAACTTCTGATGGCACGGCCCACGGATTTTTTTTGTTACGCGTTACGTGGTAAATGTAAGCTAGATGTCTCTTTGTGTGTAATTGTAAGTATGCGTACTGTCTGTCGGAATCTAGTAGTTTACATAAATGAGTAAATGTATAGTTAATTATTCATACTCAGGGACTGCGTATAGTATAAAGTTTATGATCATTCTCATATTATATCATTTAATACATATCAGCCAAAGAAATCTCACTTCCTCCACGTGTACAAAATGATACATGCAATGTTTTTTTTTTCATAAATCAGCATGTGTTTTCCAAAGCAGAAGCACAGATTTACTTAATAAAAAAAATTAAGAGAGATTGACGATAGCACATGTCTAAGTTATCGAGTCCAGAAACATATTTTTTCCTCAGATTTCCTCATACACTGTTGTTAAACACATGTTATAAAAATGATTTACTTTATGTCTCTGAAATATGACAATCCTTGTTTTTAAATATATCTGTAGACCAAATTAGAAAATAATGTAGAACTTTATTTGTCCCATATTTAGAGGTTCTAATCAGATTAAAACTATTGTTAACTTTAATTAATTATATCAGGTTACAAATATTATATACAAAGCCTTATAACTCGAGTAGAAGTTAATCTTAAGTCTTCAATATTATCTCACACCAGAGGACTATAAAAGTTAATTAATAAAAGTATGGTATAAATAATATGAAGTCTGAATTAATCTTGAAAAATAAAAGCTAATTTAGTTTAGTAATTTGTTGGCGGGCCGCAAAATGTTTTATGAATTATATCTAGTATAAAATTAACTCGATCTATGTAAAAGAAGGCATCGATATTAATCACTTTATACACAAATGTATATACCGAGCGACTGTTTAGTCGCCAGCAATATTTTTACAGAATAATCATTAGTCGGTTCTCGTTTTAAATTAATTAAAAAAATAGGTGCTTAATATTTGACATAATTATCTCGAGAAACGCAAAACGAATATACACTCAACATCAGCAGATTTACGCAAAAACTAACTGGTGTAATAAATTAATAACGCCTTGTCGCACAGTTGAGCCCGCCTCTCGCACCTCGATTCACGCCCCGGTTCCCAATGTTCGACCGTGCGGCGTTCTTGCGATAAGTGTAAGGGGTGTCGAATAACATCGAAGACTTGAGACATTCAAGCCAACCTGCACGTGGTGCACCCTACTGAATAACGAACGAGGCAATGGCAAAAGCGGGGTGGTAGGGTTTTACAGCCTGACTGGGTCGCAAGCACCATGTATATGGTGAAAAATCCCGTCACAGTGATTCGCTTCTGCGGGTTGCGTTTCGGGATCAGCTTGTGCATATTCAGCCTTTCGCAGGCCGGCATGACAGCGGCGACCGGCGATGGATACTGTGCCACTCGGTAGACCCCATTGTTTTTGGATTGTATTGTACTTACCATTAGGCCTAGTGAAGTCATTTTGCCGTGCTACAATTAAAAAAAAAGCAGTTACGTATTTTTTTTTTTTTTTCGAACTGACTAAGCTATCGACCAAGCATAGTCTTACCAGCTTCACCGGACTACTTACGTAATGATTAACCTTAAAAAGGCCTTTAAAGTTGTTCATTAAGGCCTGATTTTTTTACGTTTAAACGTTTTTACGTTTCGTCCCCATACTTTTAAAAGTTTTATAACATACTTTAACTAAGGTTATTTTTGTTGCTTATTACTAGGTATATGTTTTGCTATTATTATTTTATATGTTAAATGTGACCATGAACTACCACAGAATTGAAGGACCATTTAAACATTCACCTGGTATAAATGAAATTTTAATTTTATCTTTATATTATAAAAAAGTGTTGTTGTAAACGCGACAATTATGTCCAACATTATGCTAATCTCATTAAGACCTAGGGCAATCTAGGCGTAAAGTATTTATAGTGGAGTGCACTGCAAATATCATATGTATGTTCAATATAATAATAAAGCCCTTTATTCAGACCAACTTATTATCTATTTACAAAGTATTAAAACTAAAAACTGTGAGTATGTTAAATATATCTTAATTTATTCTAATATTTAATATTTTTTTGTAGGTCTGTTTGCCAATCGGCAAAGGCTTCCTCCAACCTTTTCCATTCCTGTCTATCTTGGGCCGCTCTATTCCACGTTACTCCTGCAACTTGCCTAATGTTCAATTAGGCACAAATAGGCACAAATTATGTAGGCACAATTGGAAATTTTTAAAAATTTGGAGTGACCCTTAAAAAATATTTTTTTGAGCTGCCGTTTGGAGGGGACTCTTAAAACATTATAAATTTACATAGTTTGATACGAGACTCGAAAAAAAAAATCGTTTTTTTTGGGTCACCCTAATGTTCATATACCAGCCCCAATCTATGACATCATTATATAGTCATTTATCAACGCAAAAAAATAACAATTTACCCATAAACATTTCTTTTACGTTTTTAACATAATAAAAAAGGAGAGAATTAATAATTTAAACCACATCCGTTTTTAAATTTACTCCCAACTTAATTCAGCGAGCGTAAAGTCGACCTTAAACCGGCTAAACAAACATACAGAGAATTTTTTGTCAAACAATTATTGTGTTATACAACTGTGAACGTCAGGACAAAGGTTAATGAGAGATAATGTCAGAATTCTAATTCGGGAGAGACGCGCAATGTATTCACTAAATACGTACAATACTAGTTGACACCGCGTATACTTTTATATAAAACGTTATGTTTATATATAAAACTAGCTGACACCCACGGATTCATGTACATTATGTATTATGTTAATAATATTTTAATTGCGAGGTCCGTTCAAAAAATACACAGACTGTTTGAATTGTGCGGCGCGAGTTGGTTTCAGAAGAATCCGTTTGAATTTATCACTAGATATGTACAGATGAGCTGATTAAATCACCGTTTTTTGGTCACGGATATCTTCATTTGTTGATAAGTTACACGGTTTTTAATAAAGAGTATTTTTTTCGTTTGTCAGATTGTAAAATGAACAGTCTGAAGGAGCAACGAATTGCTGTAAAATTTTTGTGTGAAACTCGGGAAATCTGCAATTGAAACATTTGCCATGCTCAAGACGGCTTATGGTGATGTTGCAATGAAGTGTACTGCATGTTTCAAGTGGCATTAACGTTTCAAGGGTGACCAAGAGTCGATTGACGATGATGAGCTCCCTGGGCGTCCTTTAACATCAACTGACTACCCACACGTTGTCAAAATCAACACCCTGTTACGCGGAAATCGACGTTTGATCGTTAGACAGCTTGCCGAAGATTGTGGGATATCAGTTTGGTTTTCTTATGAAATTTTGACCTAAAAATTGAAGATGCACCGCGATGCTGCGAAATTTGTGCTACGCCTGATGACCGACGACCAAAAATCCAATCGCGCCCGCATTTGTTAGGATCTGCTTGATTGTTCAAATGAAGATGAAAACTTCTTATCAAGTCTTCTTCTTGTTCCCAAAACTAAAGAAACCCTCAAAGGAAGAAGATTTGAAACGATTTCGAAGATTAAGGCGAATGCGACGAAGGAGTTGAAGGCCGTCACAAAAGACGCGTTCCAGGACTGTTTCAATAAGTAGAAACACCGTTGGGATAAGTGTGTACGTTGCGAAGGCGAGTACTTTGAAGGAGATCCAGACGTGTAATTCCCAAATAAATTGTATTTTTATGACCTTGGTCCGCGTATTTTTTAACAGAAGTCGTATACAGGCAATAGATATAAACACCAAACCTCTTACACCACTTAGAAAAACACATCACCAAACGTGTGATTATAAAGATCTTAGTATCTTTAAAAAACTATAGCGTTATATAAAATGAAGGTATAAAGATAATTCCTTTTATAGATCAAGGGACCAAGTGTCTAAAACGTAAAAGAAAAAAAAATATCAACATATATCTGGTATTTTTTTAATGATGCGCGTACAACGACAGATCTCTATCATTCTGTTTATATAATAGAAACGTTCGTGATATATAAATAAAGGTGTCCGTTGTTTCTTTCTGCTGATTTCTGAAATAGCTGAATCGATTTTGACAAGATTTTTGATGTATAATAGTCCTTCAGACTAGTATTTTAGCATATCATTACTCTTCTTCATAGTGAAACTTAACAAAACTAACTTATAGTCGCTATAAACATTAAACTAAAATTTTAATAAGAAAAAGACACAGTCCACACGTGCATATAAAACTTCATTATGTTCAGTCGAGTAGTTAAGGTGTGAAAAGGTAACAAACGAAGGAATTGACATTTGCATTTATAATATTACTAGCTGTTACCCGCGGTTCCGCACGCACTTTTTAAAAATTTATTAAAGAAATGTAAAATTGTAAGTGGGTGTGTACATTACAGAAATGCTTTTTCAAAAACATTTGTAACTACGATACGAACGCCATCTACTGTAACATGTAACGTGTACATTAGATATATGAATACTAATAGTATATCGAATGGGATGGGATTTATCATCAGCAACATACCTGGAACTTCAACCTACTATATACCAAACTCAGTGCTCACTAAGCTGCGTGAGACGTGTGCCTTACTGACTCCAGGAATAAATATACATAATTGAAAGACATATATTTGTATGTAATATGAATTATATCATCTTTTTGTTCAATTTGGCGGCCATATTGTTTTATTTACCACGTTTGCTTCTACATAACTCAGTTATTATAGCAACGTATAAGAATAACTTAAGTATATCGACAATACGGGCATATTATATCTATCTATAAAATAAAAGATTTAAGATATATTGTTCGATAATGTATAACTTATAATTTTCATTACTTTCTTATTAGTGTTAGTGAGTACTGAGTTTGGTATATAGTAGGTTGAAGTACCAGTTATGTTGCTGATGATAAATCCCATCCCACTCGATATACTATTTGTATTCATATATATAATGTACACGTTACATGTTACAGTAGATGGCGTTCGTATCGTAGTTACAAATGTTTTTGAAAAAACTTTTCTGTAATGTACACACCCACTCACAATTTTACATTTCTTTGTCTGTATAACGTCTTCCGAGCCCGCTAGTTATCTGCCCGTAAAAGCCCCGTGAAAGTCGGTCCAATCAATTAAGAGATAGTAGGATATTGCGGGCGAAGTCTTGAGAATCAAATTAAAATTGTCTAAGTTACTTCTTATAAGGTTAGTTATCTTCCAGTGAAAGTCCCGTGAAAATCAGTTCAAGCATTACGGATATTCCACTGCGTCCCAAGGGGAATAAAAAACCTAAATTATTTTTTATAAGGTCTGTTATCTACCAGTAAATACCCCGTGAAAATTGACCCAAAGTAATGCGGAGGAATCCGCGGTCAAATAAAATAGAATATGTCAACCGTTATAATTTCGGTTATCTGGCAGTAAAAAGTAAAATTCCCGTTAAAATAGGTCCAGTCGTTTTGGAGATTACCCAGAACAAACAAACAAACAGACAAAATATAATAATATAAAGATATAGACAAAGTATAAAAAAAGTTTTTTTTTGGTCATTTGTAGCCATATCCATTCATCAAAAAGTTGTTATTTTAATTGTACATACACAAACTTTATTTTTATAATACGTAATAGAGAACAAATAAAAAATTGGAAATAAAAGTAGTATGAACTATTAGAATAGGAAAACAAAATAAACTTCGAAAATGTTAGCTTTGGTACTTACCACATAACTTCAGAATTGGCAGTATGGATTAGTTCCTTCGCCTATGAACTATTTGAATAGGAAAATAAAATAAACTTTGAAAATGTTAGCTTTGATACATACCACATAACTTTAGAATTGGCAGTATGGATTAATTCCTTCGCCTGTCCTATTGGACGAATATTATTACTACTACTTAACACGTTACCATGGCAACGTATATAATAATAACGTAATCGCTAAAAGCAAAAAAAGTGCCCGATTTTGAAACATTTTTCATTGGTGCTCTGCTTCTATTGGTCTTAGCGTGATTATATAGTCTATAGCCTTCCTCGATAAATGAGCTATCTAAAACCGAAAGACTTTCTCAAATCGGACTGGTAGTTCCTGAGATCATAGCGTTCAACCAAACAAACAAACAAACTCTTCAGCTTTATATATTAGTATAGATAAGCATTTAGCAAGCATATAGTAATTATATGCAAGCATATGTTAAAGTGTAATTAATAATTATAATAAGAAAATATCCTAAAATTATGGAAATACCTTTAAATCAAGGAAAAACATTGTGTGTAAATGCAGAAGGAGTGAAACTTATACATATTTACACGTACACAAAATACATACCTACCTTAAGTTCAACACTTAACGTATAACGAAAATTTTTCCCTATCGTGCCAGAACAAGTTTCACTTTCAAAATTGTTTATGTTAGTTCTATTCGGTAACTTAAATAAATCTTGAAAATTATTCAGTAAGTACATAAAATCAATCATCCCAATCCGCAAAACATGAAAGTAAAAGCCTATATACGACAAGATCTACATTAAAATTTCCAGCGAACGACAGATAAATTAGTTTGTTATTCAGAACACGATCTCGAGGATTTAGGGCCAATTCCCTTTTTGATCTCTCCCTGTGCAAACAACAGAACTCTGTCACGGCAGCAGACGGGCCTCGTCTTTGCATAAAATATTAAGCGAGCCCGCAGTGTCATTCTGCGGTGAAAAATACGGAATTATTTTCGCAGCACACCCGCTGGATAGGCTGGTGGGACCGTATGAATAGATCCAGCCAGGTGGAAGCGGCAAATATAAAGGGGTAAGACACAAGGCGGAAAATATATAAAGAGAGCGTGGAGCGTTAGCGAGTCTTGCTTTACAAAACAATAAAATAACTAAGAACCCCATATAACAAGTATCGATTTACCTGAAATTCAGCACCTCGTACGGAGTAACGGTTTCTCTGGGTGCATAAAATATTATATATAGATATATACTGTTTCTTCCTCTTGGTAGTTCTCTGGAATATTATGAAAACATTTCCAATGCGGGTGTAAAATATATGCGCCTTATTTTAATATATATTATATGGAGCGTTTTTACATCTTGGCATTTTAGTAAACATAAATTAAGTATCATGCGAATTTTTCGCTTATAAAATCAACATTTTTGTCTCATTTTGTATTTATAAAAACCATACAGGTTTTTTACAAAGCGGCAGATAGAATATATTTCATAGTACTATTTAAGCAACATGTAATTTATCTTACCCTGTGGGACTAAGTAAGAATGATCATATTTAGCAGAGATGACATTAAATCGATAAACGGGTATATAAAATTAAATAATAATCACAACATTACAATTAATAGCAAAGACAATCGACAACGAATTCAGATAAAACATATACAAAATATATACAATATTTTCACGAGAACAAAGTCGTAGCAACTAGCTAGTAATATAATATGAGAACACATTTAACTATTTAACTAAGCACAGTTCATCGCACAAAAAAGAGTTATTGACCTTAAAAAATCTAATCTTAACTCTAATCGTTTAACGCAATCTAACTGCTGCAAAAATGGTGTCGTGTGTTTACACGTTTTGAGTTACAAGCGACCAATTTTGAACGGCCTATCTCCTTCTCCGAATCCTTCGCGTATAGTTAAGCTGACAGATTTATATTTGTAACTCCAAAAGGCCAATGAGTACTGGTCGGTGAGAAGCCTAATAAATAGATGTAAAAATTAAATGACTTGAAAAAGTCTTGACAATTTATAGAAGAAACTCTTGTTGCAGAATCCAATTCTGAGTTTTGTTGCGAGTTTACTTTGTACTGAATATTTGAAAGAATATCAAGCTTTTATTTTCCTTCAAAACTAGATTTTAATATATTTCTATTGTGCTCATTTTTATGGTTGCCAACTTTTTTCTTTTATTATGAAAATTTGAAAGAACTCATTCGAGATAAATACTTTAAAAGTTTCTTTGTTATAGTTGAATTGAAATTTTTTATAGGTTTGATCGCAGTCTTACTTTATATTAAAGTACATAGAGTAGATAAATTAGATACCCGTGACGTCGTTTGCATTGTTTATTAAGCTAACAATATATTTTTGGTACAGAGGAAAAATGACCAACAGATCGCTTGCTACATTATTCCTCAGCAAGGAAACACTGCTGAAC
>MU158798.1:972027-1010447 GCA_015888305.1 Antheraea pernyi
AACCCGTAGTGCTGATAAAAATCATGGTTTCTTAGAACTTTAATAACCTTATAGTAAATTGAATTATCATAATTCTTTTTTTAAATAAGGGCCAAGTGTTTGTTCGAAGCATATACATTAAGTTTTTAAGCGATGCGAGCATAACCGTAACCTATACTATTTTCTTGCTCCGCGTATAGATAACTAACTTCGGCCCGCGAATTCGTCTGTGTTGAATTGTTACTTTGGGCTAACGCTACCACGTAGCGGAAGCTCTCAAAAGGGAAAAAGAACCCGATTTGGAAACATTCTTCATTGGTGCTGCGCTCCTATTTGTATTAGCGTGATGATATATAGCCTATAGCCATCCGCGATAAATGAGTTATCTAGGCTAGCTATCACACAGTTTTTTTTTTAAATCGGAATAGTCGTTCCTGTGGTTAGCATGTTCAAGAAAACAAACGCTTCAGCTTTATAATATTACTACCAGGCGCGGTGAACGTTGTCCCCCCTGATGATAAAAAAACAAATTGACAAATTATATAGCTAAATCTTCCCTCTACTTCTATCCACTGGTGAAAGCCGCATGAAAATCCGTTCAGTAGTTTTTGAGTTTATCGTGAAAAGACATACAGACGGACCGACGTGGCAGAGGATTTTGTAATGTATGTAATGCTAACGATAGTATAGATTATGTTGCCTAAGACAATCAAACGTTAAAGCTAGAGGAAGATTAACTATTGAAACACACCTTTGGTAATTGGTGGTAAGTTGTAAATTGGAGGGTGCTAACTAGCTATGTGACATTAGAAGGTTTTACCACAGCACTATAATTTCGTCAGACCACTTTGGTTATTAATATTCTTAATGTTTTCACCAAATCATTTCTTTAATCCATATCTCATCATCATAAATCTCAACAGGACTGAATGTTACTTATCGAGCTATAATTTATCTTACTGATAATTTTTATAGTATTCAGAGTGGAAATTTTATAGTCAGCTCTTCTTGAAATTAATTGCGTAAATCCGAAGCAATAAAACGTAAACCTCATTGGCAAGGTGACTCGAAGTAAATACTTGCGTTAAGACCTCATATAAATCTAGTTACTATTGGCTTTATTTGACAACGGATAAATTTATTGGGTGTTAAACGCGGCCGTCGGCCCTCGAATAAATTATTGCGGTGAAACATTGTGATTATGTATCAAGATCATACGAATGTCGTATTTTGAATAAACATTGTTGGAGATAACAAAACAATACAGTATCGAGTTATGCATTATAAACGAGAATTTTTGCTTACGTGATTGTGAAATGGCAATCCACGTTGTTATTTATTATAAATATTTAAAACGTAATTTAAATCTTTATTATTAGTATATAAAGTTCAAATTTTTTTTGCCCTTTTGTATGTATGGATACACTAATCTCTTTTGAACTACCAATCAAATGTGCAACGTTTAATAGACCCTTTATTGTGGAAGTGTAGCATTTTACACGGGGAAATTCCTACACCCTAGCCGGGCAGCGTAGGGTTTTTTTTATATCATAGGTGGCAAACGAACAGGTTGGTCACCTGATGTTAAGTGATCACCACGGTCCATAGACACTTGCAACACTAGGGGAGTCGCAAGTGCGTTGCCAGCCTGTGTTGGGGAGGGGGAGGAAGGGAAGGGGAAAGTGGAAGGGGAGGGGAGGTGGGTCTCCGGCACTCTCACTGACCGAACGAAACGCAACAATGCAAGTACTGTTACTCCACAACAGTTTTCTGTGAGAGGGTGGTACTACCCCGGGCGAGCTCTCCTATTCATGCTGAAACCAGTAATAGCTTCAGCGTGGCTCTACAACCTTATAAAAGGTAGTAGGGTAGGTTATGTCCAACTTGAACAAACTAAAACCCCATGGTACCTTTTGGACCTGGGACTGATAGGGATTGCGTTTCCTCCCTAAAAAGTTTTAAAATATCACGGCCTTGAATCTAAGCTTTGGCTCGACAAGGTAATACGTGGACGACCAAGTCGCGTTTGCTACCATTGATCCAATCGCCCTATAAGGTTAGCATCATGATATAACCTGTAAATAGCGGAGTAATTATAATTCAACATTTTAATCAGAATGTAACGCTAAGCGAATGTTAAGAGCACGAACGGGCCGTCTGGCATGGCGCTGCATCGGGTATCGAGGATAATGGGTAGGCCGACAGTCGAGTTTTATTAAGAGTTGTGAATACAGGCAGAAAGGACACCATTGTGCCGTTCAGCTAATTCGCTTCATCGATTCTCTATTCTTTAGCCATGAATATCACTATTTAAAATTAAAATGAGTTTACATCGTAACTACAGGCATATGTCGAATTGGATCAGCGCAATCCTTTTCTCGTTCAGTTTAACATAACCCGACAACTTCCTGGCCGTGTGTCCGTGACGTAGGTTCGTCAGGTAACTATCAGAATTATTTTGAGGTGATAACAAATTAATAACCGCAATTTGAAAGTAACTTAAAGAAAGTAAATTAAAAGAAAGGAATTTTGAACTCATAATTAGTCCCTACATACTTATAAAATGATAGAATGTTGTTTTTTGAACAGTTTGGATGTTACTGGGATTGTATTATGTGGAAAAGAGATAATAATTCAGTGATATAGTGACTAGAAGGCGCGTTATGATTCCTAGAGTCTTATTAATTCAGGGTTCCAGTGAAGAAAAATATCATGACAATATCATAACATAATGGGAGGGCTATTTATAATGCATCACTAGTTTGTAACTTAAACATCAAATTTGTTATCAAGCACTTATCATTGTCTTTTAAGTGTTATAATTGTGTATATTTACTGTGGCAAAATTAATCGTTGCCAGTGTATTCGACGATAAACAACACAAAACTCCAAACTCATCACGACCCCTTTCGACAGCGACTCAAATCTAGGTTTGATCCCACGAGTGGAGCCCTTGAGCGCGCTGCAAGCGCGATACAGTGACACTGGAAATTTTGCACATGCACATATGGTAGAAGGGTTTTATTTATCTCCTTATTTTTCAATATTGGTTAGTTTAGTTTAGCCGAACTGACAGATACATAATACATGTTTGAGAATGGGAGGCGCAGTACACATGTAAGCCTCACTAAATATTTTATGTGTGCGTTGTTGCATCCCAGGCAACAGCTCGAGCCGAGGTTCGACCACTTTGGCACCCTTTTGTGCTTGTTGCCATGCGGCTGTGTGCCATAAGCGCTCGCCCCATTAGTCCGGTGAAGCTGTGAAGGCCTATCAGTCTAATAACGTTAGTCAACTCGAAAACAAAACCCCAGCAACCTCACACCCCTTACACGTCTTTAGACTTTTAAGCATCAAATTGTAATGCTATCAAATGTAGTCTCATTAATGCTGTAGAATAGCATTGCTTGCGATATTGTCCCAGTATGAATATTGTGTTTGACAACATAAATACTATTCTATTTTAAGTTCTTACGAAAACACAAAACAAAACCAAAAAATTTTAATTACGTATTTAGACATGAACGAAGGCCATTTATAAGTTTTCATCACCTATTCTGACTGGCTAAAGAACTGCGGTCTGTTTGAGGATAATCGTACAAAGCTATAGACTTCAGTGATTACTTACATCAGGAAAACATGTTTATTTACTACTATGTAACAAAAATACATTGAAAAACGAAAGTAACACAATACAAGTACATTACATTACGAAATAGTCCCAATTACTCCACGTTACGTGACAAAATGCGTACTGTGCAGCTTTGGATGTCCACTTTATGTGAACATAATTGCGTTATGCAGATGACGCAGTGTGCCTTGAACAGTTTAACACTACATGGATATGTTGTCCTCTGCACGTATGTCTGTGTTACGAAAAGGATTTTTAATTTCGAACTATATTCAGTGTAACATTAAATCATGAATAATGAGTTATTTTATTAAGAAATAGTTATTTCATGTAAAAATACGAGTAAGTGTCACATCGAGTTATAATAACTTTTAATAAACTTCTAAACGTTTCAAATTAAATTTTGTTTGAACGTGTCAAAAAGCTTTTCCTTATTCTCTCTCAAGTTTTTTTGTTAACTTTTCAAAATTGTAATAATGTTGAATATCATTTTTGTATATTTTTATCTCTTAGACAGTCATATTATTTCATAGGATAATTTTATATGTTCCTTTCCTGCACTCTTGACAATGTAAAATGTCATGAGGTTCCGTTGTTATAGTTAAGTTATAAGTTACGCTCTCACCGTAACAAAGAGATTCACATTTCTATTTATAACATTACTTAGGTTATAACAATACCAAAAAACATATTTTTGTTAAAACTACTTCAACGGAGAGTTAAATAAATACTTCTTTGATAAATATATGTGGGAATGAATAAACGAATAAAAACGTTTAATTGAATACTTTAAATATTTGTGGGTACGTTTGATCCATACATTGCAGGGTGGCTCAAGTGACTCGTATCCATTTGTATTATAGTTTAATTTAAAAAAATCAAAGTAATGCCTTGTGTTTTTTAGATGTCAGCTGTGAATAAAGATTACAATTTAAGACTATAACTTGTAAACTGTGCAAAAACGAAATAAAGATTATTTCTCCAGATTCCACTGTGTTGTTAATCATCGCACATACATATTTATTTACTCGGAATGTGAGATATCTGAGAATAAAAGTAAATCCTCTTTAATTTCTTGCTTTTTGTGTTGCCCGGTATCTCCTATTCGTGCTTCAAATATTTAACAAAGGAGAATGGAGGACTTTTTGGTGTGTTCTTGGAATGCCATGTAGTGGTCTTTATATTTTATCCATAATCTTGTGCTATTTGGCTCTATATTGGGTAATGTTGGTGATGTTCTACGTAATATAGTTTGGTTATTGTGCACAAGTGGATTGGAAATAATAACACGGAGCAAGGATTCTGACTTGCCATAAAAACTCCCAGGAAAGTTTTTTTTATTGTAGCACGGTAAAATGATTGCACGATGCCTGATGGTAAACACAGTATAGTCCAAAAATAATGGCGACCACCCAGTGACACGCTATCCATCGCCGGTCGCCGCTGTCATGCCTGTGAAAAGCTGGATATGCACAGGCTGATCCCGAAACACGACCCGCAGAAGCGTATCACTATGACGGCTTTTTTGCCATATACATGGTGGTTGCGACCCGGTCAGGTTGTAAAACCCTACCACCCCGCTTTCGCCATTGCCTCGTTCGTTATTCAGCAGGGTGCACCACGTGCAGGTGAGGTTGGCTTGAGTGTCTCAAGTCTTATGATGTTATTCGACACACCTTACAACCCAATTGCCCAATTACATCTTGTTAGTTTATTGAAATTATATCAAGAAACTTGTAATATCGATACTCACTTGACAATGGCAGTAATAGTCTACTAGAAGACTGGTGGAAAATAGAAGAAGAAAAGAGAATGCAGTGAAATTTTATTTTATTTTTGCCAATCAATCTTCTACATTGTTACTGTCATTATTGAGTAGGTAATAATAAGATTACAAGTGTCTTGTAATAATTTCAATATTCTAACAAGATAAGGTGGCCACCGTTGTTAGAATTTTCCAGGGAGATTTTGTGGTATCTCTGAATTCATTTTCTGTGGTATTATTTTTCCCATCCACTTCACTTGCGCATGAAATCACAATAAAATCCACTACATGACAGACTAAGAACCCGCCAAGAATTCCGGAATTACTTATTTATACTATCTCTTGTTATGGCATTGTTACTGTTACTACTACTAAGAATTTGGTACAATAATATTAGGCACATTGAAGATTGAACGAAAGTGAACCGTCACACTCAGGTCGGTAACGCTGAATCGGGCTTATTCGGCTCCATTTGATTTTAAGCGTGTTCGGATCGGTGTCGTACTGAATCGTTTACACTCCGCTACAGTTGTCTTGAATCACGTGTTTTCGCTTCTATCGTGGAGTTAGAAGCGCAGATATATATATATAGTCGTAGGGTCTCCTATTGCTTTTCTGATATAGTTTCATCAGACTGTTATCGTGATCTAAAATTATTTATTTCCTGTTTTATGACAAGATCTGTGGTAGGATAATACGGCCTATGTATTTTTATAGAATAGTTTTTATATAGTTTTTTAATTTAAAAAAATATATATATGATGTTGTACTTCTTTTGGCGCATTAGGGAACAATGATGAGACTACATTTTTACGATGCACTCGCACACCGTCACGAAATATCGACACCCTGAAGTTAGCTATAGTCAACATTTTGTTTATTTGTATTTCTTTGCATTAAAACTTTCAATGTCTGAAATACCTTTTTTTCTATTGTTGGTGTCGTTTTTTCTACAAACGTAGAATAAGGCGAAAGATAAAAATTGTGAAAATATTTTTATCTTGTTACGCCAAAGAATTATAACTTCTAACACGAGTACATAAGTACACACACACTTTTTTTATTAAGCCTTATGCAATTAGACAACAACGAAGACGCGAGATATTATATTATAAACTAGCCGATATCCGAAACTTTGCCTGCATTGATTATTATTTAAAATATATGTTATGTACAACAGGCAAGAATATTAAATAAATTGAAAGCAAAAATATTCTTTGCTTAAAAACATATTTGTGAACACTTCTTTCTTTCTTCTTCTTATTACGGGTAGTGTATATGAAAAGAATAGTTTCTTAAAACTTTAAAACATTAAATTAAGTTATCATGATATTTTTTTAATAGTAAAGATTTATTTAAGAAATAAACACTTCAGATCTATCCAGTAATTGTTCATTATTGTACCTATAACAGCATACCTCTATCATTTTATTTATCAATATTTGAATACAAATTTAGCAGCTACGCTTCGTTTCTAAATCAATGTTAAATTTTACAATAAGATGTCGAGAATAAAAGTATTGCCAGGTGCAAAGTTGCGAAAAAAAAACTGCAAACTTTTTTAAAAATAAGTATTTAATAAACAGGCTTCCTTTCACTTTGCTGAGTCATACATAGTGGCCCCTTTTGTTTAAACTTATATTAATTCCTGTATTTAGCTGTGTTTGTGGTATTTAACTCTCTGTAACTCCTTTACATTTAAATGAAATAAAAAAATCTACATTTTAATTTAATGTTGATTGCTTTTCATAAATTCGATTTATATATGGAATTATAGTTCCATTTAATAGAATTTTAATAATTTATAACCACCATTTAAGTATAGTTAATACGATAAAGTAAGCATCAATTTTTATTTTACCGTGCAAATCATAATCCTATGGAATATTCATGATAATACTGTATTTTTAATATTTCTATTTTAATTATGTCTATCATAATTAAGTTTAATCAGTTAAGTACGAAGTACAGTAGGAAAAGCTCCGTAACATTCTTTATTTTGCATAAGCACGGTTATTAGGTTAAAACACAAAAATATCATACAATTATATTTATACGCTATTGATATGGAAACGATTAAATACTTCGCTAAAATTTAACAGATGGCAGTGTTCCAAATTTCGTAATAATTTGAATAAAGAATACAATTTTTTTATTATACATAATAAATGTAAAGGTGGCAGTATAATACTTCAAATTTATTCACTTCAGATATAGCTCAGCTTGTGCATATCCAGGTTTTCGCAGGCCGGCATGACAGCGGCGACCAGCGATGGATGGTGTGTCGCTCGCTGGTCGCCGGTGTTTTTGGATTATACTGTGCTTACCATCAGACACAGTGCAGTCATTTTGCCGTGCTACAATAAAAAAAAAGACTATATTTTACAGAAATATAATAATTATCACCGTCACTACACGTTTGAGTAATGACAATTTATCAAACTTGAGATGGGTTATTGGGCAGTAACTTCACTTGAAATTCGAATATTAATGTTTATAATCTAATATACTTAAAGTCACATATAATCCGGTAGACTAAACTGTAACATACAATTTAAAATGTACTTTTACAGACTAATCTGGCAACCCCATTAAGCTCTGCGTCCCGTATTGCTGGTTGCCGTGGAATGGCATTGCGCCAAAGAATGTCTTTATTGCTTGGTGGAATCTACACTAGAGGAATTCAATAATACGGTAGATCGAGTTAAAGTATAATAATAACAAAGCTCACCCTGTATGTTCCATGTATAGTACAAATTGCAACAGATTTTTGTCTTGTATTTTCGAAAACTGGTTTTGCGATATTGGCTGGTGATATCGAGATAATATATCTTTTAATAACTTTTAACATGAGCTACTTATGAAGAAGACAATTTAAAGAACATTTAGCGTTCTGCTTTCTAAATTCAGTATCACTACATATTATAAAGCAAAGTCCTCTGCCACGTCTGTTTGTCTGTACGCGATAAAATCAAAAACTACTGAACGGATTTTCAGCGGGTTTCACCAGTAGATAGAGTAATTCATGCTGAAGGTTTTGGAATATAATTTGTCAAGGTTTATTTATCATCTCGGTGGGATAATGTCCGCCAGGCCCGCTAGTTAAGTATAAAATTCAAGTTAATAATATTGCTGAACTATAAAAAAATAGGTATATGTTTATGACTACATGACATTTTTTTTAAATATATTTTTTTATTTTTTACATAATTTTTATTAATTGAATATTTCTCCTAAAGTATTAAACTAGACCCACTATCTCCTAAAATATTTTCAGCTGGACTCGAATATGTTTTCAGACATCTGGAGTGGGAAGACAAAGGGATAAACATAAATGGAGAGTTCCCAAGCCATTTACGCTTCGCTGATGATATTGTGGTGTTTGTTAGAAAAGCATTGGATCTTAAAATTATGGTTGCTGAATTAACGAGTGAAAGTAAAAAAGTTGGACTAACATTAAATGCATCAAAAAGTAAGATATTAACGAACGGAGAACATCAAGACATCACTATAGAAGGGATAATAAATAGAATACGTCAACGATTATATTTACCTTGGTCAATTAGTTTCATTCAAAGACTGTACAGAAAGAGAAATAGAACGACGAATTGCCTTAGGATGGAAAAGTATTGGGGATTCAAAGAAATAATGAAGAACAATCAAATAAAAATATATGTAAAGAAAAAAATATTCGAAACAGCAATATTATTACCCTGTTTAACTTATATGATGGTCAAACATAATTAAGGAAAACAGATGAAGAAAAATTAGCGGTATGTCAAGGAAAAATAGGACGAAGCATGCTAGGGAGTAATACCTTTGATAGAATAACAAACAAAATAAGAAAAAAAAACAAAAGTAACAGATATTTAAAAAAAAATAAGACCTCTTAAATGGAATTGGGCGGGTCTTTACCTATGAAATTGCCGTTCTGCAGTACTGGCCATTTCAAATTAAAATAATTTTTGTTTGGCTAAGAATTCTAATTTCAAATTAATTTTATTTTAAAAACATGGAATTCTTTTTCCAAAAGTAGTAATTTGTTTATTGATTAGTGTTACATTTTCATCGCATTTCAATCTTTTTTGTGATCATGGATACGTTAAAAATTCGAGTAATTATGGAATATGAGTACCGCCGTGGCAGCAACGCGGCACAAGCGGCACGCAACATCAACGACGTTTACGGAGATAACACTACAAACCAACGCACCACCTGTTATTAGTTTGCTCGCTTCCGTTCTGGGAATTTCGATCTGAAAAATGAACCTCGCGGTCGTCCGACAATGACGGATTAAAGGCGATTGTGGAAGCTGATGATACACAATCTACGGCTGAATTAGCAGCAGCTTTCGACGTTAGCGTCAAAACAATATTGGTCCATTTGCGTCAAATTGGCAAGGTAAAAAAACTTGACAAATGAGTGCCCCACGAACTCAATAATCACCACCGCGAATTACGCGTCGAGACGTGCCTTGCACTGCTCAACAGACACATAAATGAAGGAATTTTGAACCGCATTGTTACCTGCGATGAAAAATGGATTCTGTTTGATAACCGCAAGCGCTCAGCAAGTTGTTTTTTTTTATTATTAAACTTTTTGAATGGATTCTTTACTATACTTTAAGTAATGGCATTCTTGTCGAACGTCCCCTGAATGCACATGTTTTTTTTTTCAATTACACAAAATTAAAGTCGAACCTATCTGCCGGCTCTAATTTTATGCAACTGAAATAATGGATAATCAATAAAAAAACTACATTCTTGAACCTCGAGATAAATTGGTGCAGTTTATGATTAATCAAATCTGAAAATACAAAACTCATATTTAATATCGTTCCAACAAACTTCAATACAATTACGAACTAGATATACAGATACGTAGTTATAGTATGGCCGGGGTAATTGCAATGAAAGCACTTTAGCAACTTAGCTGCTTGTGAACTGTCACAATACCTAAAGATCCCATTAAACTAAAGCAATTTATAACTTTTCCTATTAGGCTTATTGCACACATCTCATCTGAACCTTCTTGTGACCTTCTTAACGCGTTTCTTTTGTAATATTATTATTTTATTGCGATTTAAGGTTACTTTCCATGCACATATTCTTTATTCATTGCTATTTGTCTGTATAAAATTTGAAAAATCTTTATTTATTGAAAGAAATCTGCTTTAGGCGCATTGGCTAGTGAACTTATGTCAATCGTCACGCACGAGTTTGTTACTGAATAGAGTTTACTCGGCTCTAGTCGTCAACAGCTACATAGACTATCTGACACGGAGTGCACTGTTCGAATAAGTTATTTATTGTCATTATGTATTCTAATAATAGAATAATATATGTAGGAGAACTCCGGGCAAAGTGAACATCCCGGGCAAAGTGAATAGTCCTCATTATTCCTAAATTATTCATTTGACATCAACCACGCGGTCATAGTAACATTTGGCCACCTTGTTTTAATGATCGGCAAACACGTAAGTGAGAGGCTGCATTGCACGGTGTCCGCAGGACGGCAAATTGTGTTTACGAAAAATAATTTCCCATATTTTGAGGTAAGTGTTTTGATGATATTTTGTGTAGGTATTATTTGTTTATTACTTTTGGGTGTACTATAGTTCTATTACATATGAAAGTGCCTTTTTATATTTTGAACAGTGAATTGGAATCAATAGTTTTTGTAATAACATACTTAGTCTTAAAAATGGTTGTGTTAGGCAAAGTGAATAGGGCAAAGTGGATATTATATCCACTTTACCATTATATTTATCCAGCTTTACGATTACTTAGTTTCAGTATTATATAGCCTGTATTATATTATAGATGGTGCATAAATACAAGAAAAAACTAGTCAAGACTCTCGGGATAAAGATGTCATGCAGGTGGCTATAAATTTATGTAAGGCCGGGGAATCTATAAAAGGCACAGTTAAAAGTATGGGAAGCTAAAAGTAGAAGTAAACTGAAATGATAACATGATAAACCAATCACAATTCTTAAACGGAAATTGCAAAAATACACCTATCAAGGAAGAGCAGAAACAAAAATTTCAATAAAATAAACTTGGTATTTAAAGTATAATATTTAAACTATTTCTAAGAATCTATATGTCGAACCGAAAAGTTTATAGCGAGAATGCTAAAAAAACATTAGAAGGGGTAAAAACCAAAGAAAATTAAGAAATATATACAGAAGAATGATGTCATGAAGAGTGTTCCGCTTTCGAAGGCATCGGAGATTATATTTGTGATAACTGACAGGTTAAATTATTAAGGACAGGCAGGAGGAGAAGGCGCTTCGCCCAACTCCTCCTGCCACCATAGCCGGACCTGAGGGGATGGGCCGGGGGGCCCATCTCCTCATTGCACAGGTCCGGCGGACGAGGGGGGCAGCCGGTGTGTACCCGGTCTGTCCCTCTATAGGTAGGAACCCGGCGGTCTCCTTCCGCCGGGCGGGCCGTGGGGGCGGCTCTACAAGGTTGATTAGCTTGTACGATCCCTTGCCGCCCCCACAAAACGGTCTGTCGGTACACCGTGGGGTTTTAGTCCGTGCGACTCGGACATAACCCACCCTCTCCCCCGGGAGGGTGGCGTATCCATAAGGGATTTCCCCACGTTAAAAAAAAAATATATATTATATTAAATATTAAATTATTAAGGGATTTCCTTTGAATGCGAGTTTAAGATTTGACAATAAAATTCAATTATTGTGTAACATTTAAGTTTTGTGAGATTATTAAAAGGTAGCCATCTACTTTACCCGGGCACCATTTCTACTTTACCCAGGATTCTGGGCAAAGTGAATACTATCACACTTTTTTGAATTTCGTTTGTATTTACTAACTAGCGGGCCTGTCAGACGTTGGCCCACCCTGATTATAAAAAAAAAATCCGAGACAAATTATATACCTAACTGGTAATATCCACTGGTGAAACCCGCATGAAAATCCGTTCAGTACTTTTTGAGTTTATCGCGAACAGACAGACAGACAGACGCGGTAGGGGACTTTGCTTTATACTATGTAATGACTGTTTTGCTTTTAAAATTAAATGTGTATTATATATGTAAAAGTATTTAATAAAGACTGATTTGACATATGTGTTTTGTTTCTATCTCTTATATTTTTTCTGATAGAGCATGTTGGCTTTAACCGGACTTCCCCTATGTCGTTTATAAAATCAGCATAATATCTAAAGTGTATACAGTTAGTATATAATGATTTATTTAAAAAAATCACTTGTATTGTGAGGTCGTAAGCACAGCCACTTTCTTATTATAATAGTGGTGTTATAGTATATCAAGTATCGTTCAACCATTCGTTATGAAAATGAATACGCATAGATATTTTAATACAAAGTAAATTAAAAAAATATGCATGTTATTAATTGCAAGAAATAATAATAAATACGTGTGCAGTGCGTGTGTGACCTGAAACACACGATTGGAACGAAGTTCCTTTCGTAGTATATTATTAATAAACGTGTTATATTAGCGAATACAAATAAATGAATTACTAGCATCTCAGAGAAATTAAATGAAATACAGAACAACTCATGAATTAAGGGAATGGTATGAAATTTCGTATCTAATGTATTTTTCGAGTTGTGTAAATAAATATTTTATTGTACATCATCCAATTCATTATAAACTATAAGATAACACATGTTACACTAATCACGCATAGGGTCGATGCAGTCACGATTGTCAATAAACACTTCGTTGATACTGTCACTATTCATTTGGCCAGAGCTTCGCCTTACAATAACTTCCACATAGGAATGCATCCAGATCAGCGACATCTTGCCCTTTATATGCCGAACTCCCACCAATGTAGTCTCACACCGGGGTGAATAATGAACAGCCGATAACTTCCACCAATAGCGTTCGAGGTCATTAGTAACACCCCGATAAAGTCAATAGCGCGGTATCGCAGGTCAATAGTGGTTCCCCGGGTGGCTTGACGTAGACATTAACACACAATACACTACGAAACATCTGATGCCTATACCATGAACAAACTATACCCAGGTAGGCGCGAGCCGGTTGACTTTGAACTAATAGGCGTGCAGTAAATGTCGTGACGGAAAATCTCACACTTTTTTTCGCCTAGCCCCCAACTTTAGTGCGCAATGAGGAACTTAGTTCCAAATCTTTTTTTTAATGTGTTATAGGAGGGAAACTAACAAGCGGTTCATGATGGTAAGTGATCACTGCCGTCTATAGACACTAGCAATACCAGGAGAGTCGCAAGTGTGTTGCCGGCCTGTGTTTGAAGGAGGGAGAGTGGGGGAAGGGGAGCGGGAATGTGGGCGGGGAGGTCTTTATCCGGCACTGTCACTGACCGAACGAAACGCAACACTGTTACTTCACGTCGGTTTTCTGTGAGAGGGTGGTACTACCGCGGACAAGCCGACCCCTTCATCCTGAAACCAATAATAGCCTCAGCGTGGCTCTACCATCTACAGAATCTTCTCACTCTTATCCTACCTAAGTAGGGTTGGAACAACATGTTTTCTTTTACCACTCTCGCCTATCAGATGTCATCTCAGTATTCACACCTTTTACACATATATAATTTTTCACACAATCCATACATACCCTTTTCGGTCTTCCTCTACTCCTATATCCATCCACCATCATACTCACAGCTTTTCTAATTACATGGTCTTCATCTCTCCTCATGACATGCCCATACCATGATAGCCTATTACTCCTCAACTTCTCTGTCACTGGTGATATTATCAAACTTAAGGAACTTAGTTCTAATAAATTACTGTAATCAATGCCCTCATAAATCTCATATTTTTCAATTCCTGTTGCAAAAAATATATACGGTTGACACATTCAAGATTCGCACTAAAATTATTAATCCAGTCAAAACTATAAATTAATGTGTCTGGATACTATATGCTTTCTACTGTATAAAATAAAACTCCTTTTGTATTACTAACGATGGAAAATCCAATACCATTTTTCTCTTTTGCGGCCGTTTCGTTTCACAGAGAACAAGGCTGACGCAAACTTGAATTCAATGGGAACGCGACGTGAGAACCACCTGCCGCTAAAAGTTTTAGCAATTACTTACCGACACCGTCGCCGTTGTCCTTGTGATACAAACAGTACTCAAAGTATTATACCGTTGATAAAAAAAACCGGTGGTTAAATACAGTTGTAAAAAAATATACAAAATCGTGATAACAATAAATTGAAATAAAAAAAAAACTAGGTAACTATTGTATTCTTAAGTTTCTTCGTTGCGGGACGCGTTGATTAGGTGACTCACGAGTTCCTTAAAAAGTCTATGCATTCAGACAAGTTATATATAACGCAACTATATATAGAGCAACGAATATGAGATAAAAATAAATTAGATAATAAATTATAGTTATTTTAAATCAGTGGTGTCTTGTAACATTCGCCTAACTAGATACCTTCTTAAAGTTCAAAATTTGTTGGCGTGGAATCCTTTAGTTCTTCTACTAAGGTTCTTATACCTTAGCCTTACCCTTACCATATAACCATCTTCAATTGAAATATAAATAAAAAGATATAAATAAAAAGCGGTGAATAACATGTAAAATTATTGAGTTCTTATTTGAAATATAAATTTTAATCTCTAAAGATGTCTAAAAATATCGCGATTACATGAAAATCAGGCTTAAAATGTTTCTGGATAAAAGATAACTCCATAATAACAGACGGAGTGTATAAAAGCGCTTTTATAAAATATTTTTAAACTTTAAGAATTAAATGCGCTGACACGAGTAAAAAGGAACAGAAAATACTCCCAAGTCTTAGAATTTATATCGCCTTACCTGAGCACAAAGAAAACACTGAGTCCTACTAGAGTTGTACTCGGTCGTTCATTTATCGGGTCTTTGTTCTTTGTTAAATGTGAAAAGCGATTGTATTTAACCTTTTCATTTAACGGTTGGTCACATGTTTCTAAACCCTATTGTGATTTTTTTTTAATTTATTCAAGGATATCAACAATAAAAAATTGTTTTTTAATTTAAAACAAATTTAATTTAAATGAAATTAAAAAATATATATATAAATCCAGATATATTTCATCCTGGTTTACGTTCAGTTCTTTCCAGATGCCATCAAAATGAATAGTGCTTTTAAAGTATATCCTTTATAGACTTCGCCGTATTGTGAAGATATGAAACTATATCTTGGCCAGTGTGTTCCTTCTTACAGTGGCCACTTCAAACATGACGTGAAGTAATTTTTGAGGAAGTCAACACGACAGCGATGACCGGTGCGGTGATGGATTGTGATTGTTGCCGCTATTATTTTTGGATTGGGTTGTGCTTACCGATGGGTAAAGTTTCGTCACTTTGTCGAACTATAATATAAAAACATATTTTGATTTCGACAGAGTTTGTACCAATTTAATATTTAGATTTAGTTGGTTAATGAAAAATAGTTTAAGTAATTAAGCAGAAAAATAAAACGTACTTTCATAAAAATGTTATTGGTATGAAACATGAATCAATCATCATAAAAAACAATTTAAGTCTTGGTAGGTATTTGATAATAATACATGCGAAAATCATAATACTAGAATTTTACTTACGCTATGAAATGTAATCCAACATAATAACAAAATTTTATGAAGACCCGGAAAAAAGTACCAAACCTTCTTTGACGCAACGTCCAACTTTCAAGTTACTATACCTTCATGGCTTCCAAACAGCCTCAAATTATAACTATACCAGATACAATAAATTTTAAAACATTAAATAAAATAGTCTTTAATGGTGATTGTTCACAACCCTATTTTATTTTCACATCGCTAGAAGCATCACGAACAAAAGTTTATTACACCTATCTCGATGCAAAACCTACTTATTCCATTTACCTTAGTTGTCGGAACTCGAGACAAATTCAGCGGGAGTACTTAGTTTTAAAGCCAACGACAATGTTCAGATCTACTTTATGTTTTTATAATTGCTTTCATAATTTTAATTCGTTGGTATCTCTTATCACGGAAAAACCTTTAAAAGAATTTATCATTTTCAAGTTTTTATACGAGATCTTGTCAAATTAATAAATACATCTACTGTATTATAAATTAATTCAAGCAAGACTAAGAATAGAATTTATAGCCGTCGTCTTTCGAGTTTTATTTAAAAAGAATTGTGAGGCAGGGGTTGAAGGTTGAATTGTAGGAATGCTAGAGATAATATACTATTTTTATTTTCTGTTGGAATAAAATGTATCGTCTCTATTTGAAACTGTAGCTACTATAAATAAATTAAACATAGTATATATTTCATAAAAACTAGCGACCCGCCGCAGCTTCACACGGATGGAATGTAGATATCCATTTTAATGAAGTACTGTTAAGGTCAGTTTTGATCTACATGATATGTACAACGTATGTAATGTATTTAATTGGATAAGGAATAAAGTATTATATGAAATAACTTGGTAAATAACACATAATTATTACTGTAAAAACATAAAAATGGTTACTGTGGGTTATTCTTTAGAGATAAATATATATCATATTTTTATCGATCTTTATAAGATATACAATTCCGTAGTACATTAATTTGTCCTATATTGTAAGGTTTAGCCAGCGTTTGCGATTTAAATGCACAAAAATACGCTTGTTACAACATCATTATTTGATTCTATTGTGTATCCATAACTTTTCTAAACGATGATACTGGGTGTATCACTATTCCTTATAATGTACAGACTACATTTAATTCAATATCACCCATAAATACCGCCTACCCATGATATCGTGTAAAAATAATAGATAATTGTGTCAGGAGTTGCGATAAATTTCTTTATTTTCGTAAAATTATCTTTACTTAGAATTTGAGAGTCTTAGCGCCTTATGTAACCGACTGTTTTTGTTTCAAATTTATAATTAATTTCGATTTTCATTTAGACATCGTTTTTTAAATGTTTATATAACTTTAAAAAATAGTGGCAAATAACTGAGTAGGCATGATGAAAGCCTTGATTATAGAGGTTCTTTATACCCTTTGATAAAAGAACCCTAAGTTCAAACTTAAAAAATTCAATGAACTATGGTCGAATGTCGACCACTGTGCACCCACTAGTACATATAAACCTTCCTCTTGAATCTCTGTCTATTGCTGAAAATTGTATTAAAATCAGTTGAATAGTTTAAAAGGAGCAGATAGCGGAAGCGACTTCGTTTTATACTACAATATAAATATTAAAAACGTTTATTAACTCTTATTGAGTAAGTCTTAGTGACTCATAAATATCTAGATATACTTTAACACTTTATGATGACCCGTAATAAAACGTCGACTGTTAAAGACGAAGTAGGATTGGGTTCATAGTTTTTTTTTCTCGAATTGATTAAAGTAGTCGGCCTGACGGGCCTTTACAGCTAGATCAGAAGCGAAGCGCGTAGGGCACTCAGCCAAAAGACAACTAGCTCAAGACAAGAATTGAAAACTATGGAAAGTGGCCTTTTTTTATCTTGGGGAAGTCCCTAAGGGATACACCACCCCCTCGGGGGAGAGGGTGGGTTATGTCCGACTCGCACGGACTAAAACCCCACGGTGTACGTCTGCCGCTAATTTCCATATTTCTATTATATTAGTAGACTACGTAAAATATAATGTAATTGCCCAATGGCTTCGCTGAAAATTGTGCTTGATAAGATTCCGCTAAGACTTGATAAGACTGAATTCCCGATAAGACAATCGACATATTAATTTCTCAATGTTTTCAATTTTTTTTATATCATAGGAGGCAAACGAACAGGTGAGTCACCTGATGTTAAGTGACCACCGCCGTCCATAGACACTAGCAACACCAGACGAGGCGCAAGTGCATTTCCAGCCTGTGTTTGGAGGGAGAGATAGGGGAGGGGGAAAAGAAGAAGTGGACCTCCGGAGCTCTCACTTTGTTATCTCGAATTGATTACGCTATTGACCTAGGAAGGTTTTTACAGCTTCACCGGACAACCAGAGCTCTCGCTGCAATGCAAGCACTGTTACTTCACGTGGGTGTTTCTGTGGGTTGGGTGGTACTACCCCGTGCGAGCCGATCCATTCATGCTGAAACCAGTTATAGATTCAGCGTGGCTCCACCACCTACAAAATCTCGAAGTTATTCAAATCTCACAGTATATAAAGTATCACAGACGTCTAAAACTCACCTTACCAAAGAAATAAATAAAATACTATATACACATGTATTCAAAATCCAATGTGACTAAACAATTTTATTGGACAATAACCACACGTAATACAGGTTAACCGCCGGGTAACCACAAGCGTCTCGCTTCCGAATGTATGCAAGGCCTAGATGTAGATTAGAACGTCGAACTGACCTGACTTGATGTATTTATTAGGTACATTCGGCAGGGAAACTCTGTTTCTATTGTGACATTGTTACTATGGCGATTTCTAGTACTCGCCTAACTACTTATCACTCGCGTTATGAAAATCTGTCAATGTGCACCAAGAGATAATATGTTCCAGTAGTTCCAACGCTGTGCCAGTTCTTTGAAGCTTAGTTTGATAATATTATTACTTGCGTCATCACTAATAAAGTCCCAAAACATATTACCGATTTGCCGAACTGTAAATTGAAGCACCATGTTAAGCGGGTTTTAGTGTGGAAAGGCTACTATAGAGTGGATCAATACGTGAACGATGGTGACGTCTGAAATTGACTCCACTCTGTGCATCCACTAAAAACGTATTGTAACGTATAATGTATATGGAATATATATATATATATGTTAAAAAGATGTACCCGATCGAGTTTCTCGCCGGTTCTTCTCGATGACTGGGTTGTTTTCCGAACCGGTGGTAGCTTTGACGTTCATAAGCGCCTTATTAGGGCCTAAACTGAATAAAGTATTTTTGATTTGATTTGATCAGCTCCATTTTTCTTTTTTTTAATCGTGGAAAAACCTGTATTATAGACTTGTTAGGTCCTCAGGGGATGACCTGAACTGAGTCTCGAACCTGAATCGACTAAAAAACTCCACGGCCAACCGTACGCCGAACTATGGGCAGTGTCAAGGGGTGCGTGAGCAGACTCCGCAACACCCTCCGGCGGCAGGCGCTTTTACGCCACACCCGTCATCAGCTCCAGAAGCAACGCTCATGCTATTTACATAATACTAGCATTTGCTTGCGGCTTCGCTCGTGTTAATGTAGATTCGATGTATCTCTCGGAAACAGTGTTTTTTTCTGGATGAAGAGTAGCCTGAGTCCTTTCTGTATTCTGACACTGTGTATGAAAAATTTCATAATGATCGGTCGAGTAATTAAGGCGTGAAAACTTAGCAACTAAACAAACTCATATTCGAATTTATAATATTAGTAGAGAAATGGAATATGTGTAAACTCATTTAAATGCATTGTCAGTAATTGAACGTAAGTGAAACTGCAGGGCGCAATTAGTAAACAATTAATTGATTTCCTTCCATATCTATACATATAATAAAAATGAAGTGTCTGTATGTAATATCAAAAGATTTTTTTACTGGTTGGGTATGAAAGTATACATGTTAGTGATAACAAAAATGTACTTTTTTTTAGTTTTGTCGGTCTGTCTGTCTGTTTGTTCCAGGTAATCTCCGAAACGGCTGGAGCGATTTTAACAGGAATTGACAGATAACTGAAGTTACAGCGGGTTTCTTAGGCTACTCTAAATTAGACTAACTGTTAAACGCGGCTTCGCCCGCAGTGCTATCTCCAAAACGGTTGGACCGATTTTCATGGGACTTTCACTGGTAAATAACTGACCTTATTAAAAGTAATTTAGGTTATTCTATTTTAGAATAGCTGTTACCCACGCTTTTGTTCGCTTGAAATTTAGCAAAAATATGTTGTTTACTGTAAATATGTGCATTGTACTCGACTCCAAGAATAAATATAATTGAAATTCATATGTCTGTAACTATGTTTGTGATTTGAATTATATTGTCTTTTTAATAATTTTGTCGGCTATTTTGTTTTATTTACCGGGCTTTCGACTACATAATTATTAACCATAATAACCATAATAGTAACCACAGTATGTAATTTATAAAAATATTATACAAGAATATAAAACTAATTAAATTGTCAAATATTATAAACTGCTTAGACAGATATAAAGTTTTATATCTTGGTGTATATTTATGTAAGATTTCAGGACATCAGCTGAATCATTGTACAATTCAACATTATAATGATTAATAGTAATATTGAAGATGGAAGCGGTTTTTATAATAAGATATTAGACCATAAACGTATTACTTATTGACAATGTCGGCATATTATTTAAGTCATTTTTTCATTATTTCCTCATACAGTGTAACTGAGCACTGATCTAGTTATATGGTGGGTTAAGGTTCCAAATATGTTGTCGATGACAAACCTCATTTATACACTGTCAGTATTTATATATCTAATGTATACGTTACACGTTACTGTAAGTGGCTTGCGTGGTTCACTTACAATTGTTTTAAAGAGAATTTCTATAATTGTACATAGTCACACTACTCTATAGTTATAATATAATATATAAATATAATAAGAACGTAAATCTAACGTGTATGTACGTTTTAGATTTTTGTAAAAAAAAATGTTGTAGGTATGTTGGAATCTATACATATAAGAAGAATGTGAATTTAACGTCTGTAGTTTTTCGATTTTCATGAAAAAAATTGCTGCAGGTGTCTAGGAATAAGTAATAGAATACAATACCTCAAGAAAATTATAAAACATATCCTCGGGAGTAACTTAGTCTTTGTTTCATTAAAATCGGTGTACTCTATCAAATGTTATTGTAATTTTAATGGCACCGCGACTTAAGTATCAGAGGAAAGTAGAGAAGTCACTGTTTTTTACATAAGTTTCCACGCGGACGAAGCCGCGGGCATAGCTAGTAAGTAATAAAATATATATCAATCATTTTTAGAAATGTATGTTTGTCTGTCTATTTGTATGAATACGCATCACTGATAAAGTACTGGGTTTACAATAAATCATCAGCAAGAAAATCATAAAGCATATTCTCGAGAATAACTTAATCTTTGTCTCGGTTAAATTAAAATCGGTCCACTCTATTAAAATTCATTGTAATTTTAATGTCGGCTCGAGTTAAGTACAAGAGAAAAGTATATAAATAAATGGACTTAACACATTTAGACGAAGAAAAATCGCTATTAAACTAATTTCACTATATTATGGTTTTTAATAGAAATCATTCCTATACAGGTACTACTACCGTATCTTTTGCTTTATAGAATTACGCAAGTTTGATTTGAAGATACATTAATAATAAAGTGTACACTAGATAAATACAAATCTTTGAATAATTTTCCATTTCGCAAGCGACGAACTCGAATTACAATCACTTCAAACGACACAGCATTTCCACTAGCCGATAGAACTCTCCGACTTTATATAGCCGCGTTAGAATATATTTCCACATGTTTCTAACTCGCCGTCGGTATTGTTTCTTGTTGTAAATACGTACCGAGCCGGCAAAATGACGGTCCTGGTATCTGGTATTACCATAATCTGGTATTTTGTTGGAATTATTCATCCGATGCAGCGGTTGCACGAATGCTATGGACAGAGGGAATAATGTATTAGACAGTTTGCGTACTGTGACTGACTTCTGTATTTTGGTGTAGTGTTCGTGTTTTGTAATTCATGTAGCTTACATTAATTTTACATAATACTATCTACTTAAATTCTTTTATTTATTTATTTATGACAATAGAAAAATTACACGTACATACAATAGGACTGTCTTCAGGAAACCGCTATTGCGGTTTAATCGCGGAAAGGTATGTTCGTCAAAACGCCGACATTTAATATTTCGAGGTAGTTCATTTATGAAATATCTTCTTAAAATACATTTCGCTTGTTTAACATTACTTTCTTGTAGTTCTATTATATAATCGACTGGTAATGCGTTTAAGATTGAAGGAAGCATATATTCTCATGTATATACGTATATATAGGCGCGACTGCACTGCCATCTGGTTTCAATGTATGTAACTAAAAAATAAAATCAAAGCATCTGTAGTGCCATCTATCGGCTAACTCGGAACGTGAAATTTATTAACTCTTTGTTATAAAGTGAATAAAATGAAACAGAATAATAAATTGTAATTCATAATTTAGAATCAATTTTAGATAATACCGACGTTTAGTCTCTAACATTCATGATCTTAGCACTGTTTTCCAAACACATTACTATGATAAGTAACGATTTAAGATTATTAAGATTTAATAGAAGTTTTCTTATATAATATTATTTTAAGAATATTAAAATATAAATATGATTGTCACAAACGTGGAACATATGATATTTCCGGTCTATTCTTATTATAAATATTACTAAATAATTAAGCGAACTAAGATATATTTCAACTTTAGAAGTTTTGAATATATTTAATTATCTAATATTGTTTTAACAATTTTAAATAATAGATATTATTTGTTTTTGTCACAGAAGAGTAAAATGGGATATTTCCGGTGTATATTTATTATAATTATTTCTAGATAATTAAACGAATTCAGATATATTTCGACTTATAATTAAGAATTAAAATAGTTGTAGATTGTTTTGTAAACCGTTAATGTTACCTATGTTTGTAATTAAGAAAATATGTTCTATTATTGTCAAAGAAAAAGGGATATAGGGTAGTTTAGTGAGTTACGAATGAGCAATATAAAAGTAAAGTTAGATTCAGTTAAAAAGACATTCTTTGTACGATTATTGTAGGGTGACGTTGTGGAGAACGAAATATATTGTAATTCTGACTAGTAGAGTCGTTTTTGTGATGGATCCTCGTGATAGTTATCTGGAGCACGCTCTTACGCCGACATCAGAAGCGGGACAGGACTTCGCCCATATAGTGAAAATTCTGGTAACGCGCCGACAGCAGCAGTGAGATCGCGGGCCTGTGATTCTGGGCCAACACATCAACCGAAGCCAATCTTTATCATGGAACAGGGAGTTCCGGTACACGGCTGACTTTCACAAGTGGAGAACCTTCACTTTAAGAGTTATCAACCATATTGATTTGAATTTATCTAGAATCAGTTTTGAATCTGTTTCTTTAATGGTGTTAATGTTTCTGTTTAGTGATTCTAATGTACATGAAAGGTATGAAGTGTGATGCTAATGATTCTGTTTACAGTGATTCTAATGGGTATATAAAAAAAAAACATTTAAAAAAAGTATGGGGTTACTTTTCAGTGGTGCTTAGGTTTCTGTTTACTGTAATTTACTGTAATGCTAATCTGTTTAGACCACTGTTTGGAAGACTAGACCACTGTTTGGAAGACTAGACCACCGTTTGGAAGACTGTGAGAATATTCGACGATTTCTATTCTCAATAACTATAGTTCAGCGGGCAGGCTGCAGAGGTGAGCTGCTACACCCGGGACATTTGCTCTGCGACTAAGCTAGTATTAGGGGGATGACCTCGTAAATTGACTAAATGTTATAAAAAACGACTCATTTGGGAGATTCTCGCTCACAGTTGGGCTATTCGCATCTGCTGTGTGAACGGTGATTCGTGGTTATAATGTTCAATGTTGTATTTCTATATCGGCTAATATTGCATTTCATTGTTCTTGGTGGATTGGACCTGACATGTCCCGACGTATCGGAGGAGCTGTTCTCCACCTGACCTGACCTGACATATCGGATGAGCTGGCCTGTGGAGAGCGTGGCGATGAACGTGGATCATTCTCGTGCAGAGCGTCGGACAATCTGTATCTGGTGTGATGTGTGGCAGTGTTCAGTAGTGTGTTGCTGATTGAGGTTAAAACATTTTTGCTATTATTGTTGATCCTGAACGTTTTTAATATTACTGGTAGATGTTTTGGGTCTTGAGAGACCTTAGTGTGGGTGATGCACCCGGCCGATTCACTTAATGGATATGCAGTTTTTGTTCCATACGCTAGATAGTCGGTGGGTGATGCACCCGGCCGATTCACTTAATGGCTATGCAGTTTTTGTTCCATACGCTAGATATATGAGAGTAATTTACTAATCCGCTGGAGATCCATGAACGTCGAAGGCTTCTGTAGACTTTGCGGGTTGATTTTAATGACTCGCAAAGTTATAGTTTAGTCAGGAGTGACCGAGTGGTTAGTCCGGAGTGACCGAGTGGAACGAGTTTAGTCAGATGAGACGGGAGTGTAAAATTCCTCTTGTTAATTATTTTTAAAGTTAGACTGTTCTGAACATACTGCGTATTTAGGTTGGCAGTATCGATCTTATTATATGCTGTGGATGACGGTATGCAAGCCTGCTGTGCGTAGAGATTTATTTAATTTTATTATTATTTTTGTACCTATCCAAAACATCCATCCTTACGCACATGGCTGGCCACCATGCGCTTCTTTATCCCGGTCTTAGAGGCTAGATCCCAGGATGGGTGATTGCCTGTTTTACGATTTTGGCTAGATCCCAGGATGGGTGATTGCCTGTTTTACAATGTTGGCTAGATCCCAGGATGGGTGATTGCCGGTTTTACAATGTTGGCTAGATCCCAGGATGGGTGATTGCCGTTGCAAACACGTTTGATTGTAAAATGTGAAAATGTTTACTAATGAATAGAGGTTTTACTCTCATTATTGTGGTTTTATTATCTTAAACGATCTCTTAGCAATGTAGCAATGTTCAAATTAAGAGAATAGTTTAATTAGTATCATTTATTTTAGATGATCTGCTATTTTTGTTAATGATTTTGTAATATTGTGTTAGTATGATTTTGTAATATTGTGTTTGTAAGCGCCGAGAGCCGCGCTTGAGTTGAGTCGGTATGACCGTATGGGCGCGACTGTACTTCCATCTTATTTTAGGTGATTTGCAATTTTTGTTAATGATTTTGTAATATTGTGTTTGTAAGCGCCGAGAGCGCGCTTGAGTCAGTATGGCCGTATGGGCGCGACTGTTTTCAATGTATGTAACTAACAAATAAAATCAAAGCATCTGTAGTGCCATCTATCGGCTAACTCGGAACGTGAAATTTATTAACTCTTTGTTATAAAGTGAATAAAATGAAACATAGAATAATGTCACAAACGTGGAACATATGATATTTCCGGTCTATTCTTATTATAAATATTACTAAATAATTAAGCGAACTAAGATATATTTCAACTTTAGAAGTTTTGAATATATTTAATTATCTAATATTGTTTTAACAATTTTAAATAATAGATATTATTTGTTTTTGTCACAGAAGAGTAAAATGGGATATTTCCGGTGTATATTTATTATAATTATTTCTAGATAATTAAACGAATTCAGATATATTTCGATTAAAATTAAGAATTAAAATAGTTGTAGATTGTTTTGTAAACCATTAATGTTACCTATGTTTGTAATTAAGAAAATATGTTCTATTATTGTCAAAGAGTTGATATTATTATATAGCATTTATTTTTTATTTGCGTAACATTAGTTTGAGGTTATCATTATTTTTATGTCACTTAAATTATTTTCCAGAATTATGAATACATAGTAATTGCTTTGGCTTCCATAGTTCGGCCTATAAAAGGCAAGATGTCGCTGATCTACATGTCGAAACACATTAGAGATTAAACACATTACATAAATAAGAATAATTATATAAAATTACATTATTAATAAACTTAAGTTGAAATAACATTCATTTGATAATTATTTATTATTTTTATGTCACTTAAATTATTTTGCGGAATTATGTTCCGAACATTCGACCATAGTTCATTGACTTTTTAAAGTTTTAATTTTATTAGGGTTCTTTTCTCAAAGGGTATTTATTATGTTATAATATCATTGTAGAATGTAGAATAAAAAGGGTAATTAAAGGGTAATAAAGAGTAAAATAATACATACAGTCGAGCATAGCAACCTCCTTCACAACCTTTTTTGAAGTCCTTTATTGACAGATGTCAAAATGTCTTTTTTATTTACATGTGTGTATATGTTGTGGAAAATTGAAGCAGTAGTGTGAGCAATGCATATTTTAATTAATTGAATTTACTTCCAATGCATTTTATATAAAATAAATAGCTTTCTGCACTTCTCCTCCATATAAACTTTAACTATGCCAAATTTCGCTCAATTCTGTTAAAAAGGGATACAAAGTTTAGGCTTCACGTATTAATATATATGATATAGTAATTGCTTTAACTTGCATAGATCGGTCTATAAAAGGCACGATGTTGGTGATATCTACGCATTTTTATGTACAAAGTATTGTAAGGCGAAGCTCTGCCCAAATAAATAGTGACATACGTTTTACATGGTCAGAATAGTAAAATGAAAATATTATTTTGTGATAAACACTATATTATTATTTATTTTTTAAAGAATTTATTCGATTGTCTTTCATCTTTTAATCAGATATTTCCTTTCGAATACATAGCTTTAAAATCACGTTGGTTAGTGGGAGAGCATTGTTTAAAACAAGAACAAGCTTAAAGAGTTACCTGTTTTTCTTTAAAGATTTTTCAACTTCATGAAAAAAATTCGACACCAGTTAATGAAATGGGAAATTTAATGAGATTATTTTTCTACTGATTAAAAAGTATATATTATTCTAGTATTATACAATATTTATAACAAAATGTTACATTTACTAACAAAAAGTTGTAAAATGTTGTCATTATTTCAACTATAATTACTCCTCTCTAGTATATATATATATATATATACTATTCGTATAATAAGAATCTAAGTTGAGCGTGTTTGTATTTTTTATATTTGCTTTAATTTATTCGATTGTCTTTCATCTTTTAATCAGATATTTCCTTTCGAATACATAGCTTTAAAATCACGTTGGTTAGTGGGAGAGCATTGTTTAAAACAAGAACAAGCTTAAAGAGTTACCTGTTTTTCTTTAAAGATTTTTCAACTTCATGAAAAAAATTCGACACCAGTTAATGAAATGGGAAATTTAATGAGATTATTTTTCTACTGATTAAAAAGTATATATTATTCTAGTATTATACAATATTTATAACAAAATGTTACATTTACTAACAAAAAGTTGTAAAATGTTGTCATTATTTCAACTATAATTACTCCTCTCTAGTATATATATATATATATATATACTATTCGTATAATAAGAATCTAAGTTGAACGTGTTTGTATATTTTCGATTTGCGTTAAATAAATTGTTGTAGGTGTCTAGGAATTACTAATAGAATACATTTCCATCATTTTTAGAAATGTCTGTCTGTCCGTTTGTATGAATACGCATCACTGCTAAAGTATTAGGTTCTAAATCTTAAAGCATATCGTCGGGAGTAACTTAATCTTTGTTTCATTAAAATCGGTTGACTCTATCAAAAGTTATTGTAATTTTAATGGCGCCGCGACTTAAGTATGAGAAAAAAGTACGTAAGCGAATGGGCTAAATAGGTTCAGATAACTATATTAGTAGGTAATTGTTTTGTACATCGGGTTCCAAGTGGACGAAGTCGCGGCCACAGCTAGTTTATAAATAAACCCGTATTACCGTATAATAATAGGAACCGTTGTTGTATAGTAAAAATAATCAAGTAATATAAACTTATGTTAAGATACAAGTTCTTCTAGCTTACTAGTTTGCACTAAGTTTAATTATTTTTTTAATTTCCTCAAGAAGATTAAAGAGCAGCCGTCGAGATAAGTTAGAAGAAGACAAGATTTCTGTGTGACGGTTCGTATTTATTATCATGAAAAGGTGGAGTCACAACCACAGTCCTTAATCACTCGTCTGCGGCTCACGCTTTTCTTGCCTTATTACGTCTTTAGATATCCAATGGCATCGACGTTTACGACGAATGGCAACAATTCATTTAATTATAAGGTGATAAGGTAATTAAACAAATAATCAAACTGTAAGTAGGCCAAATCTGTACATTAAATATTTTTTGAAATTTATAATCGGAGTAGACTTTGTTATCGATATAGAAGCCAAAAATAATTCTTTTACAATTTTTGTCTGTCTGTCTGTCCCTGTGAACACGCATCACTCTGAAAATACTGAACCCATCATATATATGGCGAAGAAGCCAGTCATAGTGATTCACTTCTGCCGGTCGCGTTTCGGGATCAGCCTATGCATATCCAGCTTTTAGCAGGCCGGCATGACAGCAGTGACCGGCAATGTATAGATTCTCTCTCGGTGGTCGCCATTGTTTTTGGATTGTACTGTGTTACTATCAGGCATAGTCATTTTGCCGTGCTACAATAAAAAATAAAAAAAATATCCCATCAGGCTTTTGATTAGTTGCTACTTTTAAAATACTAATTCATATGATACGTAATAGGTCTTGAATTTTCCAACAGTCCTTGTTGTCTGATTGTGATAGTAAATTACTCGGCAACGGCACACCACTAATTGGTGCCGCAGCGGAGTGTCGAAGTGGAAATATCACGGAAATTGAACTGCAAAGTGAACTCGAGTCGGCATAAAAAGTCACAAAAAACACTGTTATAATCGGGAATAATGATTTTATTTCAAAGTGCCGCGATAACTTTAAACTTGTTTTCTTAAATGGAACTGTTATAGAGAACAAACTTATGACTTAATTTGAATTCATGAATATAAATGCGAATGTGAGATTGTTTGTTTGTTGCTTATGCTTTCATACTTTGACTATTCAACAGGTCATAATGAAATTTCGTATACATTCTGTTAGAAGTTACAAATAGTTACATAGAGTACCATTTATCTACAAAAAATATATTGTCCCTGAGTGATATGTGAAATCTACAAAGGCTAAGTATTTATAAATAACTTTTAATTGAAATTCCCACAAAATGCTTCGATTTTTTGCGTTAATTGTGAACTGTAGTTATTTTTTTAAATAGTAATTTTATCTTTCCTACTCGCCTGTTATTAACGAATTTGAGTATATTATATTAAATACTAGTAGATTCCCGCGATTTCGTCTGCGTCGTCTTTTTTATTATTATTTAATTTGAACAATAGAACCACATATTCAAATCAGATAAGTGTACATCTACCATAAATATGTATTAAGTAATAAGATCATAAATCAAGAAAGGCCATAAATATATAATTACTTTGTATAATTTTATGAAATGGAAAATTCCAATAATGTTATAGATTTTTTTTTTCAAAATAACCCCAATTCACCCTTATTAATATTAAACTTTATACAATCGTGATTAGAGTCGGTGATTACTCATAGCCTACTTGTGCACCTGAAACTACGTTCGTCTGAGTTTACAATCAGTTGCTACGTTAACTTCTGTGTTCGGGCGTCGACATTTTGAGATTGCATACAAATAATTCTATTTTATTTATTTGGGAAGATATATTATTAAAAAAAAATTATAATTAAAAATTTTAATATCTATCTATACCTTTAAACGAGCAATTCTTGTATATTTGTATATTGTTATATAATCAGGATTTCGGAAACGGCGGCAACGATTTCCGTGAAACTTAGTATGTAGGTGGTTTCATTCATAAAAAACTTTTTTTATCTAAGTTTTCAGGCAATGACAAAAAATAGCTAGAATATAAAAGTAAATTTTGCCGCCTTTTTCAAAACAAAAATAGGTCAAATGGAAATCGGCTGCTTCGAAAATCCGTCGAACCCCAGTTCGAATCCGAGACCAAAACAGAAATCATTCTAAAATGTTTTTTAATGTAATTTGCTAATTTTGTGATGCAAACCTAACACCTTATTTTAATTTAAAAATGTTTTTTAAAGAACCGAGCTAGGTTCGGTCGTCCAGGTACTTTTCTTTATATTTTGAAGGATAATACTGATTTTGATAAGTTATGTATAAAACCATTAAAATAAATATTGCAAATGCAAATAACAGAGTACAGTGAACCAATGGCCTAATCAAATTTATCGATTTGCGCTGGACCGTGTAAACAGCCATTAAGGAATTCTAAAGTTGTGATGTGAGTCTAAGCGATTTACAATCAAATGAGATTTTTTAGTTTCTTCGTTATTGTTGCAACGTAGTCACTAAAATTACAAAATATAATGACCGTATTAACCATTCTAAACTTTCCTCAGCATATAATTGAAGAATATTAATAGAACTTATGTTTTTATTTAACACTAGTGGACTCAGCGGACGTTGTTCTGCCCTGATAATAAAACAAAACCTTGACAAATGATATACCTAAACCTTTCTCATAAATCGCTTTATCTACTGGTAAAAACTTACTTTTTTTTATTTTATCGCGAACAGACAGACAGACAGACGTGGCAGACTTTGTTTTATACTATATAATGATATTTGAAAAAAGCGATTTACAGTAATTTAGCTTGTACATCAAGTGTAAATTAATTTTAAATAATTGAAGCCTTTTGAAAGCTGTCTCAGAGTGCCCTGCGTATACTATTAGATATATGTAATTATAATGTATGGAACATACATAGACAAAGTTGTGGGCAACTGGTAATCTCTTATATATAAAATTCTCGTGTCACAATGTTAGTAACCGTACTCCTCTGAAACGGTTTGACTGATTTTTATGAAATTTTATATGCATATTCAGTAGGTCTAAGAATCGGCTACTATCTATATTTCATACCCCTATGTGATTATGTTGTCCACCCATAACATTTTTTTTTTAAATTTTATTTTGTTATAATGAGGCATTAAAAAATACATACAACCCTAAATTTTCACACTTCTAACACCAACTCCTACTTTTTAATAGTCATTTTAGTGATTAATAATTTTTCTTCCCACTCGATAACTGATCAATTATTATGAAAATTATTTCTCTGTTAGAAAGGTATATTAGATTACGTTTTATTCAGGTAAATATATATTATATAGTAAATGGGGCGTGGAGGTGAGTGTCAAAGGAGCAACCCAGTGGATATCGGGAACACCATACCATCACTTTCTTCTCGCGCGCCCCGGCAGGGGCGTGCGGGGAAACCGTCCCAGGGTTAAACCCTCTATCGGTGGCCTCACTCGCCTCCCAGCATGCTGGGAGCGTCTATTATTTGTTAATCGCCTCCCCAGATCGGGTGAGGCGATGGTGGCATCATCTGCGCCATCTGGCGGTGGTTTTTGGGCGACAAGGCTTCTATTGTATCATGGCTGTCGACTGAGAGGCCTGGCCATCGGTTTGCCGTGCTTGCAGGGCTCTCAGGCATTTCTGTAGCATTTCTGGAGTGGCTGCGGCTGCCAGGGTCATCATGAGTGTGATGAAGGCGTTCTCCGTGGAGTCCTCAGCTGACTTTGGCTGCTGGGTCGCCTCCGTCGCCTCTCGGGTTCCTCCTTTTGATTTGCGGTATCTTTTTCCGAGTTTTCTCTGGCCGGAGTCGTTCGCGGGGGCCATCAGGCTCCCCGCAGCCGCTTCCTCGACTGTTTTTTGCACTGTGTTGCTGCGCTCCTCTTGCCGTCCGGTGTCTTGCCGTCCGGTGTCCATCGGGAACACATTTCTTGCCAATATATATATAGTATAGTTTCGGGTCACAATTGGATCCGATAAGTTACGCTACAATCGGGTTTAAAGTTTTTTAAGATTTTTAGCGTTTGGAAATAAAATTGTCACCGGTAATAACCTATTTGGTGCAGACAAAGTTGCACGGGTCAGCTAGTAATTTATAAATTTGTTTTGTATTGAAAACTAGCTAAGTTCGGCAAATTCACCAACATCCTCTGACAATGTTTATTATATTTATGGGTAAAATATTTATTTAAAAAACTGGGTGTGTAGTAAAAATACGGATTAGGAGTATATCTTCTGTATTCCAGGGAAACGTTTTACTTAAAAAAATTTAACGTCACGCGGTTTTACCAGACGATTACCCATCCAAATACTGAACGCGCCCAACGTTGCCTCACTTCGGTAATCGGACGAGAACCAGTGTTTTCAACACTCTACTCGACACAGTGTTTACCTCCATCACTATTTGTCACACAAAGAAATTGCCGATCAGAATTCCGAAGCCCTCCCATAACAAGAATCATTTCGGTTTTTTTCCTACCCTTAAAATTACCATCGCTTACATTGAAGCCATACCTCATATACGCCGCCTCCCAAGACAATTTCTCTGATGTTCCTAACTGTGCTAACATTTACTTCGATAATCACGTACAATGAATGGACCTTGCCGTATATAAGCGGCTTATTCTATTCGTCTTACAATACATGGGATACAACTGGGGCACTCATTATGAGGGAATTATTATTTTCTCTTTTATTATATTTGCGGGCGAAAAGAAAGTTGTCGGGTGACCAAGCTTGTTTGGGAATTTGTTTGGGCCATTCCCGATTTCGTCTTACAAAAATAAGTAATCAAAGTTACTTATAGTATAAAGAAGTAGGTCCAGCACTCGGCATTTGGTTTGACACATCGGGGAATAGAGTGAGGCAACTGTCTAAGATCGGCTTGCTTTGGTTTTATAAGGCGTTTATTGCACAACACAATGACTGCAATATAAAAGACAACGATGTACAGTCCATTAGTACTCATCCCAGTAGTGCCACAGAGCAATCGCCTGTGTGCGGTGCGGTGGACCGCACTACGCACACCAATGTGACCGACCTAAAGAAGAGCCGGCGTCCTGCGCAAACTGCGGGGGCGCCCACACAGCTAATAACAAAAGATTCTGCCCTGTATTCAAGAGGGAACTGAGAAATCGCCGTGCCGGCGCCTTAGCCCGGTGCACAAACGCCGGACATAAATACGAGGCCGGCTCGGCGCAACACACCGTCACAGAAACTGCAGCGGCGAGCCTGATGGCTCCCGCCAATGACCCCCCTCCTAGAGGCAAAATATGGAAGACCCGAACAACGAGAAGGATGCACTCAACGCCAGCCGCAGCACAACACGCGGACTCGTCCACCTGCCCCGACCGCTCGAGCCGACTGGACACACCATAATTGTCGATGACCGAGATCACACCGGAACACAAAAATGAGGACAACCAAGGGGTACCGACCTACACAAGGCCGTCCACCCCGCAACACTAGACACCCCCACAGAAGTTGGGGGGAGAGTGATTTCACCGCCAGAGGGGTCACCCTGATGCGTCAACTTCCGTCAGTCCGTTAGTGGTATCCGCCGCAAAATACGAACCCGTACCGAACGCTGCGCATTATAAAAAACGTCCGCGATATATTTTTACTGACCCTCTCGATGAAATAACGGCAGTGAACGATCAGTACCAGTCTGTCTCTCCAAACAGAGCGTGCTTTCGCCCACGCTCGCGTAATCACAGATTACGCCGCCGTGATCTGGGGTTAAAGTTCGCTCCCGCACACCAGATAAGGCCCCCCTCGGCAACGGCTCAAGTGACACAAAATCTTACATCACTGCGACAACATCACATATCACCTCCACACACATGCACGCATACACGCTTACACATGCAAGTGTAAGAGGTTTATTTTTTTCCCTCATAAAACTGAAATAGTTTAGAAAATTGTTCTAAACGAAATATATATAAGAGTTGTTGAGATATGTATGCTTGGTACATATATATGTTTCAACAACTCATATATATTCATATGTATGAATAGTTAGCTTAGCTTAGGTTAGAGCTCAGATAGGTCATGAATTACATGTATCAGGCAACAGCCCAAGCTGAGGTGTGCTGTGCACCCTTGAGCTAGTTGCCCAAATAAAATCAGCTGAGTGCCTTATGCGCTCGCCTTAGTAGTCTGGTGAAGCTGTTAAGACCTAGCTAGGTCAATAGCGTAGGCAGTTCGAAAAAAAAACGATCTATAAACTCGCTATATAGCTATCTCGTTCTTCTCTCCGATTACTATTACGGGTTACGGGCACTATACCAAGATGTTAAATTTTTGTTGTCATGTATGATACACTATGATACACTGTGTATCTATGCTGATTTATACTAATATTATAAAGCTGAAAAATTTGTTTGCTTGATCTTAGGAACTACTGGTCCAATTTGATTTGATTGTTTCAGTATTAGATAACTCATTTATCGAGGAAGGCTATATATCGTTACGCTAAGACCAATAGAGGCGGAACACCAATGAAGAATGTTTCAAAATTGTTTTTTTTTTCCTTTTGAGAGATTCCACTGCGTGTTAGCGTTAGCCTAAAATAACTATTCCACGCGAACGAAGTCATCGACAGATGCTAGTTGCTTTATAAAACCAATTTGGTCAATAATATGTGGCTAGTTCCGAGAAATTCGAAAAACGACAGGTCTTTATGCCGGTGCGTGTTTGCGGCAGATATAAATGTGGCGATATTGCTTACATAGTGATACCACGTATAGGTCCTAACGTATATACTATACAATTCAAAGGTAAAGCGCTTGTCAAGGGTGATTAACCCGTCTACTGTTTTGCAATGAAAGATCTAAATAACCACAAATTTATAGTACGCTTTCGCATTAAATAGGTTAATATGACAGAAATCGCGGCTTTGTTTTAGTAGCATTATATTGTCGAATCGTGCAGTTCTTTTATATTCATAAACAAGATATATAGAATATATAGATATCTTATTTAGAACGTCACCAAATTTAAGACCCATAATGTTCGTAATATCATCGAGAATTACTTAAAATTATATTTAAAAGCAATTATCGATAGCTTAAATGAACCTGAATACTTTATTACAAAGGAAATAAATAATAAATAGTACATCAATTACCACTATGCTTTCCAAAGATTGGAGCAAAAGCTATCAAAGGTCTTTGTCGTAATGCAGTTGCCAGGAAGTGCGGACTTTATTGAGCTGTTGGGTTAATTGTACTAACATAGTTCAACTTCGGAGTAAATTAAACAGGTATACTAAGACTTTTCTAGTCTTAAACTTATTACTATAGGGGCTTAGTTCCTTGCGAATGAGCTGGAACTTTGGTGAAGAAAATGTCCTAATGAAGCCATTACACAATGGTAGGTTTATTTCTACTCCCGCCTGGCTACCTACCAGCTTGAAGTTGAAAAGTTATATTCAAGCACCTATATCCTGCAGCTGCACTTAAGAGCCAGTTCTACTTCGTTTCTTCGTTAAGTTTTAGGTATCTTCCATCTTAGATCTATCGTTATTTAACGTAAGGTCAAATGTCATACATATAAAGAATAAAAAACACTTCTAAATATTATCTGTTATTAGGAGACCACTTTTCAGTAAGCTTCTACGATTATAATAAATTATTGTGTTCATTATTATACTTCTATCGTTAATTATATAAACGACAACCAATCATTCTTAGTATATTGCGTAAATCTATCAAAATAAATAAGCGAGCGGGAACAAAAGAAGAAAAATTTTTGTAATAGCTACTCATTGTATGCGGTCTATTATTTTGAAAATTGGATCAGAACTAAGCATTTGTTTATGTAGCTTAACCATGGCTATCTATAAAAATAAATAAAATTTAAGAGTATTACGGTATTTTAACCAAAAATCAATACTGAAATGTGTCTGCCTGTTTGTTTCGTCCAATCTTCAGAACGATTGGGCTGATTTTGATGAAACTTTCACTGGCAGGTAACTAATCTTATAAGGAGTAACTTAGGTTACTTCTATTTTAGAAAAAATAACGTTCCAAGTAAATATACTGAAATGTCCGGTAACGCTAGCGACCAACACGTACGTTTACACCGTACGAAAAGTCTTTGTTAAATAACACTTTAATACATTCGAAATAGACGTAATATATGGATTTGAATGCTATGAAAGAAGAGATGCAAATGTTAAGTTTGGTGTGTGGACTAACTATCATACATAAAATTAAAAATAAGTATAATATATCAAAAGGAATATGAAAAGATTACCAGTGACAGAAATTTAGCGTGGTATCAGCAAGTTATGAGTCAGAATTTTGTCATATAACTAAAAGAGTGCTAAGTATGAAGATAAGTGCAGACGAAGACTGAATAGTGTATGTAAAATGCATGGATTATAGGAAGAATTATATGCGTGTAAATACTGAGGTGACATTCGATGGCGGAGAATGAAAGGAGAGGTATTGTACCGATCGCAAGGTTGGAAAGGGTGAAGAATGATGATAACAATTCACGAATCCTTCCATTTAGATTATAAATGTCTGTCCATTACGTTATCTCAAAATGTATGTAATTTACATTTAACACAAATTCATTACTACTGCTAAATACATCAAACCTTCTTATAAATGACGAAATTAGAAATGTGAAAAAAATGTTTATAAATTAATAACCGTATAAAACGCAATAAAAACTCCTACATCATATATAAGTCAAACGAGTTTGGTTGCTTTACTGTAAAATATACTAATTATAATCAAATAGATGAGCGATAACACTGCCTCGCTGTCTCTAACTTACATCAAGAATAAAGAAAAAAAAATCATCACTATAAAATAAACAACTTGCGTTAAAGTCACCCGCATTTAATTTAATATTCCAAATCTCATCTGTGCGTCTCATAAAACAAAAAATAAATAAAGATAACTGGCAAGCGGAATTCAGGGAAACGGTGATGAAATTCAACTCGTAAAATGAATAGACTTTTGCCTCTTTATGAACCATAAAGCCTCGCCTCTGACCACATCGCGATTCGATGAGTGTAAAAACCCTTGTAGCAAATGAAAATATATAACAAAACCCATACCCTCACTCGGGTATTTGGTAGAGATACTAATATTAACTAGATAGTTTTCTGAGTTCATACCAATGACATTATAACTAAAAAGTTATATATACATCATAATCCATTCAACAGCAGCTTGTTAAAACTTGGCTAGCTGGCTTCTTTTTTACGGTTGTCGTAACTATCCGCCCGTATCTAAGCAACATATATTTATTTATTTATACATTATGCGTTAAATACGCAATGGCGGACTTAATGCCGAAGGCATTCTCTACCAGTCAACCATTCGGTGATGCAGAGATAAATGTTGGTAGGTTTAAAAGGAGAAGTTTTTATAAAATTATGTTTAACCTATATAACAATATATAAAGAAATTATCAACACCGATATACTACATATATACAATACATACGTATAACAACATCATACATAAATAAAAGTATAATAAGTCAACATCAAGTACTAAATACAGCAGTAACCAGATAATTCTGCTAACTGAGACTGGTAAAGCCGACGTACCCTGACTACTGATAACTATTTCTTTTTCACCACCGATACTGAGAATATGCCATCCTACTTCCACGTTTTATCTAAGACAGTGTGGCGTTATAATAATACTTTACATATGTGTGCGGCTTCTTATTATTGCTTATTTACAGTTATAATATCATTGGTACATACTGTATATCTTTGTTTCTTAAACTATACCAATTTCTGTAACATATATGATATTGTGCATGCATTTTTGTTCAAGAGGTATAATTTTTCTAATATTGACAAATCACTGCGATTTATGGCTATATGTATACTAACTTCAATTCACTAAATAAATGCTAACAGTTCGTATCGCGGCATGCATTATCAGTACAACTGTCAAGTTGGAAGAATATAGCAATGGAGTTTTGCCACTTTGTAGTAGTAGAGAGAGTCGTAGTCCGGTGAAGCTGTTAAGACCTACCATGGTCAATAGCGTAGTCAGTTCGAAAAAAAAAAAAAGTAGTAGTAGAGTAAGCACTACAGTGTTATCCCCCAAAGGACATGTGTATGAACGCTCCAAGTTAAAGTACTTTCATTAGTCATTAGAAAATTAGAGTTGTTAACAAAATCAATATGTTTACGTAATCGGTTTCAAAAGATTTTACACTACCCAAAATGAGTTATGAATTATAAAAAAAAAACTGGCCATTTTAGATCCTAACCCTTTTCCGATTACTGATTTGATAATACGCTCGCATGTCAACTTTCATGCAATTATGACTGTCTTTATTTTCTTCAATTAGGTTTATGAAGCTGATGGGAGCTGACTTGCCTTTAAAACTTTATATCATAGTTTTTTTCATAGTGCATGTGTAAAAATTCTAAACGTCCAAATATATTTTCCAATTATTATACTGAGTAGTAATGAAAACGAAGGTAAAGATTCATCTGAATTTAAGTTAGAAAAGAAAGCATTCTGAATCTTCAATTAGTAAACAAGAAAAATAACTCCTACAGCTAGTTCAGTGCCAGCAGGAA
>MU158798.1:1021828-1061038 GCA_015888305.1 Antheraea pernyi
CTTTCGACGTTAGCGTCAAAACAATATTGGTCCATTTGCGTCAAATTGGCAAGGTAAAAAAGCTTGACAAATGGGTGCCCCACGAACTCAATGATCGCCAGCGCGAAGTCCGCGTCAAAACGTGCCTTGCACTGCTCAACAGACACACAAATGAAGGAATGTTGAACCGCATTGTTACCTGCGATGAAAAATGGATTCTGTTTGATAACCGCAAGTGCTCAGCAAGTTTGTTGGATCCTGGTTCAGCACCTAAACAATGCCCTAAACGAAAACTTACCCCTAGAAGAGTGATGGTCACTGTTTGGTGGTCTAGCACCGGCGTGATTCATCACAGCTTCTTAGCAAACGGGGTGAGCACTACTCCAGATGTGTACTGTGAAAAACTGAACACAATGATGGAGAAGCTGGCACATCTCCAACCAGCATTGGTCAATCACTCGTCTCCGTTGCTCCTGCTCGACAACGCGCGACCTCATACTGCACAGCAGACGGTCTCCAAGTTGTAAGAACTGGGGTTCGAAGTTCTCGGTCATCCGCCCTACTCACCAGACCTTGCGCATATAGACTACTATTTTGTCCAAAATGTGGATAACTCCTTGTCGGGAAAAAAATTCAATACCCGAGAGGCAGTACAAAATGCCTTTGAAGAATTTGTTACCTCCCGTCCAGCTGATTCCTTTAAGAAGGGCATCAATAAACAGCCACTGCGTTGGCAAAGATGCATCGATTGCATGGGTGATTACTTCGATTCATACAAATAAAAAAATACATGAAAAAAATTTGTTTAAATTTTTTCATACAAAACGGCATTTTCATAGGTAAATACCTAATATTTGGTATTCGTGGTAACATAGTTATTACGTAAACTCTTTGAGAATAAGTGTTTTACTACAGATTTCGAGATTATTTTTTTATGCCGATGTGCAGCAAACAAGCAAATGACTTATCAGATGTTAAATGTTCACAGTCGCCTATGGACAACTGTAATACAACGGGCATTGCTGTTATGTCTTCGACCTTGAAAGGATGATATATCCGACTGTTTCATGACCATCTTATGCTTGAGATAACCCCTCATAATCATAATCATAGTGTTACACTCAGGACAGTCGACTTTACAAATAGCAAACCTATATCGAGAATTATACAGGTGGTACTGATTCATCTAGGTTGCGTACCACTATGCTTATATTGACTTTAATTTGTTTTTATATGTCACAGGTTTTAGAGTTCAACAACAGTCTGATGTTAAATAACGATGTGGTCCAAGATGGTAAACACGCCAAAGCTAGAGAGGAACTGGCTCGTAACTGCAGCTTCAGGAACACCAACAGATGGTGACTATAGCTAAAGGCGGCTTTAGAAATGGCTTTACCACCATGCTATGGTTTCAAAACGATGGTTGGTCTTTACCGAAAGCTTTGTTTGATTCAGTTGCCAGGATTGGAATGCTATCAACTCAGCCATCATAGCTTTGAACTATTTCGGTATCAGCGAATATATATCAATTAGTCCAGAGTCTTGCAAACAGCACTGTATTTTCTATCAGGTACAGTGCAGTGCAATGACATAAAAATAACCAAGTCGGTTAGGATTAAACAGAACAACAAATGTTACAAAGTCTGACTCAAAACTTATGCCTCGCTCCAACCACTTTCTCAAGTTTGGCGCGTGCTCATAAGCACCAAACTAGTTGGCGTGGTTTTCCTGGTATCTGTACAGAAACTTAATGCCTTACTTCCTTGTAAATAATATCATTCTTAATTTAATAGAATTCTGTGGTTTCTTTCATACACGGTACCCTAGTGAGAGGCTTTCTAAAACTCTTTCATAATTTATATCGTATCGTAGAAAGACTACCCTCCATTAATACGGTACGATGACTGACTTACGCTTTATGAATATTGTATAAGATAAAACTATCTTGTGTTAACTGGACCCGGTATGAAGTCGTACCAAGTCCTAAGGCGGAAACATACTTTTAAAAGGCGACACGATACGACGTATCGATAACCGACACACCCGACACAACACGACGCGTTATCGATTTCAATAGAGAGTGTGCTTTCAGAAGTACAAATATGATGAATCATTTTGAAGGATAGTTAAGATAAATTCTAATACAATTGTTATTTAAAAACAAATAAAATGTGTAATGAATGTAAATTAGATTCAAATTAATTCTTATCATTAGCGATTTAAACACATACCAAAACAAGGACAACCCCGAAATATGTCGGACAAGATAAGGCAAAGGTATGTATAGTTTCTTGGAGTATAATCAACTGGTTCTCTTTAGTATATGCGTTGATATTATAAACAAACCTATAGTGAAAAATAAAGGATTGCAAAGATCCACGTTGATATAATGTGAAGTTACAAATTGTGTACAAAATAATAAGATAGCTTTATGAATAAAATAAAATATTTTGCAAATTGTGTACTGGCCTTGTGTTGTTCTGAATGAATAGCAAATATTAATATTTGGTATTAACAAAAACTAATCGATTAAGGTTCCATGGATTATTTCATATTTTATTATTATTTACCTTAATCAGCAGATATACACATACACTACTGTATATAGTTATATGTAGAGACGTGGATGGTCAGACGTACTGCGCGAGAATGAAGCAGGCTACTTTTTTTCGAACTGACTAAGTTATTGACCTGACAAGCCTTTCCAGCCTCACCGTTCTATAACCATGCTCCTATTTCGCTACACCTTTTATAGGTTTCCTTCATATTAGAGGGTAGAGCGTAATATTTATGTCAGTACAAATAATTTTTGACGATAGAAAAACTTATTATGTTGTTAGGAAAAGTAGTCAAATACAAAAAAAAAAAATATTTATGATAAGCTGAGTAATTCTGGGCGTATCATTCTAGATACGCCCAGAATTACTCAGCTTATCATAAATATTTTTTTTTTTTGTATTTGACTACTTTTCCTAACAACATAATAAGTTTTTCTATCGTCAAAAATTATTTGTACTGACATAAGCGTATCATTCTAGATACGCCCAGAATTACTCAGCTTATCATAAATATTTTTTTTTTTTGTATTTGACTACTTTTCCTAACAACATAATAAGTTTTTCTATCGTCAAAAATTATTTGTACTGACATAAATATTACGCTCTACCCTCTAATATGAAGGAAACCTATAAAAGGTGTAGCGAAATAGGAGCATGGTTATAGAACGGTGAGGCTGGAAAGGCTTGTCAGGTCAATAACTTAGTCAGTTCGAAAAAAAGTAGCCTGCTTCATTCTCGCGCAGTACGTCTGACCATCCACGTCTCTACATATAACTATATACAGTAGTGTATGTGTATATCTGCTGATTAAGGTAAATAATAATAAAATATGAAATAATCCATGGAACCTTAATCGATTAGTTTTTGTTAATACCAAATATTAATATTTGCTATTCATTCAGAACAACACAAGGCCAGTACACAATTTGCAAAATATTTTATTTTATTCATAAAGCTATCTTATTATTTTGTACACAATTTGTAACTTCACATTATATCAACGTGGATCTTTGCAATCCTTTATTTTTCACTATAGGTTTGTTTATAATATCAACGCATATACTAAAGAGAACCAGTTGATTATACTCCAAGAAACTATACATACCTTTGCCTTATCTTGTCCGACATATTTCGGGGTTGTCCTTGTTTTGGTATGTGTTTAAATCGCTAATGATAAGAATTAATTTGAATCTAATTTACATTCATTACACATTTTATTTGTTTTTAAATAACAATTGTATTAGAATTTATCTTAACTATCCTTCAAAATGATTCATCATATTTGTACTTCTGAAAGCACACTCTCTATTGAAATCGATAACGCGTCGTGTTGTGTCGGGTGTGTCGGTTATCGATACGTCGTATCGTGTCGCCTTTTAAAAGTATGTTTCCGCCTTAGGACTTGGTACGACTTCATACCGGGTCCAGTTAACACAAGATAGTTTTATCTTATACAATATTCATAAAGCGTAAGTCAGTCATCGTACCGTATTAATGGAGGGTAGTCTTTCTACGATACGATATAAATTATGAAAGAGTTTTAGAAAGCCTCTCACTAGGGTACCGTGTATGAAAGAAACCACAGAATTCTATTAAATTAAGAATGATATTATTTACAAGGAAGTAAGGCATTAAGTTTCTGTACAGATACCAGGAAAACCACGCCAACTAGTTTGGTGCTTATGAGCACGCGCCAAACTTGAGAAAGTGGTTGGAGCGAGGCATAAGTTTTGAGTCAGACTTTGTAACATTTGTTGTTCTGTTTAATCCTAACCGACTTGGTTATTTTTATGTCATTGCACTGCACTGTACCTGATAGAAAATACAGTGCTGTTTGCAAGACTCTGGACTAATTGATATATATTCGCTGATACCGAAATAGTTCAAAGCTATGATGGCTGAGTTGATAGCATTCCAATCCTGGCAACTGAATCAAACAAAGCTTTCGGTAAAGACCAACCATCGTTTTGAAACCATAGCATGGTGGTAAAGCCATTTCTAAAGCCGCCTTTAGCTATAGTCACCATCTGTTGGTGTTCCTGAAGCTGCAGTTACGAGCCAGTTCCTCTCTAGCTTTGGCGTGTTTACCATCTTGGACCACATCGTTATTTAACATCAGACTGTTGTTGAACTCTAAAACCTGTGACATATAAAAACAAATTAAAGTCAATATAAGCATAGTGGTACGCAACCTAGATGAATCAGTACCACCTGTATAATTCTCGATATAGGTTTGCTATTTGTAAAGTCGACTGTCCTGAGTGTAACACTATGATTATGATTATGAGGGGTTATCTCAAGCATAAGATGGTCATGAAACAGTCGGATATATCATCCTTTCAAGGTCGAAGACATAACAGCAATGCCCGTTGTATTACAGTTGTCCATAGGCGACTGTGAACATTTAACATCTGATAAGTCATTTGCTTGTTTGCTGCACATCGGCATAAAAAAATAATCTCGAAATCTGTAGTAAAACACTTATTCTCAAAGAGTTTACGTAATAACTATGTTACCACGAATACCAAATATTAGGTATTTACCTATGAAAATGCCGTTTTGTATGAAAAAATTTAAACAAATTTTTTTCATGTATTTTTTTATTTGTATGAATCGAAGTAATCACCCATGCAATCGATGCATCTTTGCCAACGCAGTGGCTGTTTATTGATGCCCTTCTTAAAGGAATCAGCTGGACGGGAGGTAACAAATTCTTCAAAGGCATTTTGTACTGCCTCTCGGGTATTGAATTTTTTTCCCGACAAGGAGTTATCCACATTTTGGACAAAATAGTAGTCTATATGCGCAAGGTCTGGTGAGTAGGGCGGATGACCGAGAACTTCGAACCCCAGTTCTTACAACTTGGAGACCGTCTGCTGTGCAGTATGAGGTCGCGCGTTGTCGAGCAGGAGCAACGGAGACGAGTGATTGACCAATGCTGGTTGGAGATGTGCCAGCTTCTCCATCATTGTGTTCAGTTTTTCACAGTACACATCTGGAGTAGTGCTCACCCCGTTTGCTAAGAAGCTGTGATGAATCACGCCGGTGCTAGACCACCAAACAGTGACCATCACTCTTCTAGGGGTAAGTTTTCGTTTAGGGCATTGTTTAGGTGCTGAACCAGGATCCAACAAACTTGCTGAGCACTTGCGGTTATCAAACAGAATCCATTTTTCATCGCAGGTAACAATGCGGTTCAACATTCCTTCATTTGTGTGTCTGTTGAGCAGTGCAAGGCACGTTTTGACGCGGACTTCGCGCTGGCGATCATTGAGTTCGTGGGGCACCCATTTGTCAAGCTTTTTTACCTTGCCAATTTGACGCAAATGGACCAATATTATTTTGACGCTAACGTCGAAAGCTGCTGCTAATTCAACCGTAGATTGTGTATCATCAGCTTCCACAATCGCCTTTAATTCGTCATTGTCGACCAGTCTTCGGACGACCGCGAGGTTCATTTTTCAGATTGAAATTCCCAGAACGCAAGCGAGCAAACCAATAACAGGTGATGCGTTGGTTTGTTGTGTTAGCTCCGTAAACGTCGTTGATGTTCCGTGGCGCTTGTGCCGCGTTGCTGCCACGACGGTACTCATATTCCATAATTACTCGAATTTTTAACGTATCCATGATAACAAAAAAGATTGAAATGCGATGAAAATGTAACACTAATCAATAAACAAATGACTACTTTTGGAAAAGAATTCTATGTTTTTAAAATAAAATTAATTTGAAATTAGAATTCTTAGCCAAACAAAAATTTATTTTTATTTAAATGGCCAGTACTGCAGAACGGCAATTTCATAGGTAAAGACCTATTATACTGGCATAATTCAAAGATCCATTCAATAATGAAATGGACTTTCTAAAAATACACTAACTAATATTCCAAAAATGTTTGTTGCAATATCAGGCCTTAACTACTAAAGCGACCATCACCTTAGTTGGATAGACATTGTCACGCGTTCAGAAAAGTATATAGCTCATTTCATCCAGAATAATGTACTGTTTCCGATCAAAACTATATTGAAATAACAATGACTATATTATTATCCTTGAATGTTTCCAGTGTCTTAAAATAGTGACGGGCATTAATTAATGTAATTAATTACATACATGTGAAACTATATATGTCTTATGGTCCGAAAAATGGAGACTATAGAGATAGACATATTATAATGTTATTTAATCTCACAAAGAGTTATTATAATCAATGTTTGAAGTCGAAAACCATTGTGAAAATAAAGTAAATCATCATAATTATGAAAAGTACGCTTTATTTATGCACAACAAAATGAATGATTTTTATATGCAGGGAACATTATAATTCCTTCCAAAATTGATAACTTATAATGATTATCAATAACAACTATAGAAATAATAAATACTATATATAAATAGGCAGCGGGAAAACGGCAAAGAATATCTCTCTCCTCTATTTGTCAGCCAATTTTATTCATTCTTTTTTTTGTAGCTATTGACGACCTTTAGTGTTATAAAAAAAAATTGGATGTTTTGTTTTTCTCTATGGTCAAAGTTCGACTACTGGACGAGCACTCATATGAATAATAATACAGTTATGAAGTAAGAATAATTATTTAGAAATACATGCATAAGAAGCCGAAAATGGATACGTTACATGTCCAAAAGTATATCTTATTTGTAGAAAACATGAGATTTTAAGAAAAAATGTATGGAACCCTCAACTGAAAATCGGTTCACGCTTAAGTATTTTTTATTTATTTTAAAGTGAAAAGAGAGTGGCAGACGGTTATGGTGAAAAAAGTGTAAGTAGGTTCCCACAGACTTAAGTGCCCCGCTGTGTAATCCTTAAGGCGCTTATCATTTTGTCCTTCTTTTAATCTCTTAAAACGTAGCAATATTTCAAAATTCGACGTGATTAATTTTATATACCTAAATAGCACATTATTAAGAGACAGTATGGAAACTACCTATAAACGCTCGTACCGGCACACTCACAGAAACATGTGCATCGACAAGACCCCTAAGCGGTTTTCGCGGTGCTATCCATAAAGTACCTTCTAAAACCTTGTAAAGAAACAGAGGGGGATATTACTTCCTCTCCTACGCCGCGCCGGCAGTCTACTCTCCCTTTTTCTTACGAATTTTCGTTCAGGTCACGTGTCCTGATGCGAGTTTAACATTTTGTACCTATCCCAAAAGGTGCACAACGCAGCTAAAGAAGCTAAAAAAGAAGATCTCACTTCAAAAATAAAAGAAAATAATAATAAGCGAATTTTAATGTAAAGAGAGATAGATTATGGCTATATATATTTTTATTTGTATATTAATTGCGTAGAAAGTATACATTCAACCAACGTGTGCACCGAAGTACGTAAGCGCAGTGTTTACAGCTTGTACAGGTTCCTCCATTAATTTTCAGTCATATTAGAGGAATTTTACTGGCTATTCGGGCATAAGTTGGTTGGGGATATTCGAAATTATTTTTCAAACATTACATAGAAGTAAAAATTATGGTGATCGGTCACCCCCACTTGGATTCAATATCTTTTGGATTCGCTTTCCCACACTATACATATATCGGTGTGACACGGTATGGTGCTGTGGTGTGCATTATTTGAAAAACTTGTGCTCGCTAAACACTTGCAACGGCGGCGCTGAAAATTATCAGATCAGTTAGTCCTTATATCGATTATAAAGTAATACTTTTGGCATTTATTTTAAAGGGCTATCTATCTCCAGCCAATTTAAATACAGTCCACTACCTAGGATAAAAACCCCGGCCTATGTGGGTGTGTTGATTGCCAACCCACTGGCTTTTTTTAGCGTTTGGAGAATCATGTCACCGAGAACAAGTATTAACAGTTATCCAACAAATACCTAAATCTTGCATCTAATTTCTTTCAAATACGGTTTCAACATGATTGTCTACTGAAACATTGTTACGATGTTTATAACCTTGTACTAGTACAAGCTAGTAAGTGAAACTGATTTCGTATTCGTGATTATCCGCAATAGTCATAGATTATATTTTCACTCAAATTAGATGGTCATTTTTACACGTGTACAAATTCACAAAAATAGTCGAAGCATTAGTATGAAATGAGGTAGTGGATCGGTAAATACATCGAAAATTATTTTTACATTTTATGAAAGCTTAAGGTGAGTAAGATTTTTAAAGTAGACAAAAATATTTACATTCAACTTAAGAAATAATAACATTTTGACGAAAATAAGGTAAATAAATATTATAAGAAATGAAGTCCTCATATTAGTATAATACGACAAATTGATATAAATACTTCGTTGCTAGCAGCATCTATCATTATAAATCACTCGTGTTATATCTTAGCAACATTGATAGCCTAATCCATCGGGTCATCTTAATTGTCCCCTGTAATACTAATCAATCACGTATGAAAAAAGGGCTCCTGACCGTTTTTGTTGAAGCTTTCATTGAGATTGGATGTTACTATATATTTTTCATCGAAATGGAATAAATAACATTGAATGCCAAGCCAATAGAATGCGTTAAACAATGAGAATTGCTAAATCACATTTTTTAGGTCTGAGTATTATTTGAATGGAATATTTATGAAAGTTCGCAGGAAACGCTGCCTCGTGTTTACTTTAATCTAGATCGCGGCTTAAGCCCCGGAGGTTCAGAAGTTCAAATCTTTATTTTATAACCCACTAGCGCTGAAGGTTTTCTATTTATTTGTTGTTTTTTCGTATGAAACAGTAAAGTGACGATACTGAACCCGCTAGTGTACGGAACCTAAAAATAATTTATACAATCGAAAGATAAACAATACATCTGCAGGCTTCCGCAATTTAGAAGTTTCTCTAAATCTACACTGAGTTTTCTAAAATGCGATACATTAAAATGTAGTGACTGCGGGGGAGTTACAATTATGTGCGTACATGTTACAGTTCAGTCAGGGCCAGTCATCCAAGCAGACCAACCTAATAGCGAGTATTATCAAATGTTACCTAACATAATTTTTTAATAATTTCAGGTCCCCAAAACTGAGATCCACGAACAAAAATTGACATCAACCCTCTGAGCACAACATTTAAAGAATAAGATAATGTGTTTGACAGCATCAAAATAATATTTTTTTTGTAGATGAGTCCCAAGAAACGCAAAAGAATATATCAAATTTGAAACGTAAACTAATACATAAAGAAAGTATGTGATACAAAGGGCAATGTTGGCCAATGTTAGTTCTTGCTATAGGTAAGTTGGCGATTAAATAAACGACCGTCTATACATGGGACATTAAAAGGTATCTTTTGAAGAAAATCTGGAGAATCTATGAAACCATCTATGAATGTAAGAAATTGTATATAAACATTATAGCAGCCGTCTTTCTACGAGTCTGTAATCAGTAATCAGTAGTTATTTTATAATACACTGAACGTTTGGAGTATGAGTTTAAGCTACTGTTATGGCATTATCTTGTCGTAATAGGAAAGGTAATATAGAATCGTTTTTCAACTCCTATTAATATGAACCTAATAACACGGTTTCCATACTGGACTAAAATTAGAAAGGACAAGTATAACTCCTGGGCTAAAAAGTTTCGGCAAACATTGTTGACCTTGGGTACCTACTACCTACGGATATTTCGACCTGTGTCGCCAAAATTTTCTGCTTCTTTCACCCTTCATAATTGATAAGGGTAGGATAGTGTATGACACTCACATTTTTCCTAACCTGAATGTAGGCTTAATAAAAAATAAAGGTGACAATACCATTTTAGCGAGTGTCATGATGTTGAATTTATGCCGCTGCGCTACAGAGCGCCTACTTTCTATGCATTGTGCCGTCGGCGTGGTCTGAATGACTTATGCCTGTTGGAGAATTGTGTGAACCTTTATTCGAGGTTAATGGCATTTTGTATTGTAGTTTAAATAAAATTACGTCTACCAAAGGATGGTAGAATATATTAATATTTTTTTCGGTGTGAAAAAGAACGTAATGGCCAATGGTGGGAATAGATAGCACTTATTAATACCATAGACGAGAAAGTTCGTGAAATTGAATAGATGGTCGCCTATGCTTCTGGATTGTATTGCGATAACCATCAGGTAGAGTGACGTTGATTTGTCGAACTACAACAAAAAAATAACAAGCGATAAAACATATTGTTTGTCGTCTACAAAAGCCTTACGATTTTTCTGCTCATTACTTTGGTCAAATATAAAGCGCTTAATTTTAATCAAAGTTACTACGAAACGCATAAACACGGGGCTTTAATTTACATAATATATCTAACATCATAATTATATAATTACTGATAAACACGTACAATTAAAATTAACTATAACATAAAATGACTCATTTGAAATAAACGTTCAACGTTTCGATTTAAAATTCGCGTTTATGGTTTTTCTTATCTCATATAGAACGCGTTTAAATGGAGCACATAAAACGAAATAGTAATGCAAAGATTACAACGAAATAGGTTTTTATTGCGTTAACCTTTTTTTATCGTAACTATAAAGTAGTTGAAATTAGAACGTTTTTATGAAACGTAATGTAAAGTATGGGGTGTAATTCGTTATTTGGAACTCAATCATAATGATCACTGTCCAAATTTAATGTTTCTAGATTCGGTAATGTATGCCACACTGTGATGAGTCTTTATATACATCTAGATAACGCTGTGACAATCGATGCACTCATATACATCAAAATCTCATTACAAGTGCAGAAAATTCTAACCAAGTTGAAGAGAAATTAGGTTAAGTTTTAATGAGTTAGATGGTGCAGACTTATGTTGGCGCTGCGCTTAGTTTTCTTTGTATATAAGCGTACACATATACGCCCTTAGCATTACAAGCAATTCGTGAATATGCACACTAATAATCAGTCTGTAAAGAAAAATTAAAATGTAAGGAATATAAAGTTGTTTCACATAAACGTAGTCATCATCATTGGAGTTAACTCCATAATAGAGGGCTTAAACAGCGTTATGAAGGTGTTTTTTTCTCATGGCTATAATCTATCACTGTCCAAATAGATTTCCACGCAATTGACTTCTTACTTGAAGCATCACCTTACGCTGCATTGTCTAGTACGTTACAAAGATGACGTAGTTTTAGCCAAGGATTACACAGCCTTCTCAAACCTACCTGACCTTCCCCGTTCACAAGAACGATAAATCGATACGTATAGGATTGCATCGGCTGTAGAAATGTGCCACAAATTTCAAGTCAATCGCCAATTGCGTCTAACGAGTAAAGACTCTGAGAATATTTTTTTTTATACTTAATAGGTTTTAGCATTTGATCACAAGTCATCTGATATTAAATCACGATGTGGCCCAAGTGGGGGTGTAAGGGGTTTCGAATAACATCATAAGACTTGAGACACCCAAGTCAACCTCACCTGCACTTGGTGCACCCTGCTGAATAACGAACGAGGCAATGGCGAAAGCAGGTAGGGTTTTACAGCCCGAGTGGGTCGTAACCACCACGTATATAGCGAAAAAGCCCCATCATAGTGATTCGCTTGTGCGGGTCGCGTTTCGGGATCAGCCTATGCATATCCAGCGTTTCGCAGGCCGGCAAGATATCGGCGACCGGCGATGGATAGATTCTCTCTCGGTGGTCACCATTGTTTTTGGATTGTACTGTGCTTACCATCAGGCATAGGGCAGTTATTTTGTCGTGCTACAATAAACAAAAAAGATGGTAAACGCGCTAACCTAAAGAGACTGGCTCTCAGGTGGATCTTTCGGAATACATAGGGTATTTGGTGACAGATTTACAACTAAAAGGTGGTTAGCTAAGGCTTTAGGAAAAGTCCGTCCACCATGTTATGGTTTCGATGCTCTTCTAGATTGAAATCTGCGACTTATTCGACCCGGTGTCCGAAACCGCTACCCTCTAAGCCATCGTTTTGGCATAGAACATGATACACTAATCCTAATTGATTGAGTATTACCATTTAGACCATTGAGTGTACTGGCATATTTAAGCGTGTGGCATTCAAGGGTAGGAGGATATACAATATCCTGTATTCAATGACAAATTATCTGTACTCCATTTTATGTTTCAGCCTATCAATTGGCGCTTGAAACCAATGTAAAGTGAACTAGCACGGGCATTAAACACCTGTCTTCCCTCGCACGCCTTTTTTGCATCCTAGTGACATATATACTGGTCCCTATTATTATCAAAAGACAAAGTAGATCCAAATAAATGCATCATACATACTCATTTTTTTCTTCAATATGCTCTTATTAAGAAAAAATGCTTGTCCTCATTATGCCTACTTTGGCAATCAAACCTCTTTATTAAGAACTAGCTGACCCGTGCCCACTTCGTTGGGCGGTAATACGTAAGCGTGGAATGGTTATTTTGCGATAAAACGCAGCGGAAGCTCTGAAAAGGAAAAAAATACCTCGATTTTTCAACATTATTCATTGCTGCTCCGCTCTTATGTGTCTTAGCGTGATGATATATTGCCTATAACCTTCCTTGATAAATGAGCTATATAACGCTGAAAGATTTTTCCAAATCGGACCAGTAGTTCCTGAGATTACCCCTTACAACGTCACAAACTCACAAATTCACAAACTCTACCTCTTTATAATATTAGTATAGACTATTCAAAAAATATGGTAACATCAGCATTAGAAGTTTCTACAGAGTGACGTCTCAGAATTCATATTTCATTTTATTATTTCTCATCAACTTCACTCGCGTATGATAAATGGCCTAGCAATATTACGCATGATACCAACAATATTACACATACATAGAATAGATTTTTTTTTCTATTATGGGGACAAACGAACAGGCGGGTCACTTGATGGTAAGTTATCACCGCCGCCCATAGACACTAGGAATACCAGCGTAGTCGCAAGTGCATTGCCGGCCTTTTAAAAATGTAAGGGGTGGGAAGGGGAGAGGATTTAGGGTTGAGGGTAAGGGAGGGTGGGCTTCCGGCGCTCTCAATGACCGATCGAAATGCAACAATGCAAGCACTGTTACTTCACATCGGTTTTCTATGAGACGATGGTAGTATCCCGGGCGAGCCGACCCATTAATGGTGAAACCAGTAATAACTTTAGCGTGGCTCTATCACCTACAAAATATTATGATTTATGAATAAAGAATAATATCCATTATATAATAAACGAAGATACTACGAAAAACTCAGGAAAAATGTTAACAATAAATTCATAAGAATATAATAAATATAATTTCTATAAGAGAGACTACTTGTCCAAATAAGAGAAGTAAAATAACCTGACAATAATATTCTTTAATGTTTGGATAAGCCCTTGTGAGACGATTGAAGTATAAAAAACAGCTTGTTCAAAGAATGATAATCCTAAGATAACAAACACTGAACGTACAAGCAAATGATATCTTAGTTCTTTAATACGCAGGGTAGAAAAATGTATGGATTTTATATTACAAACTTACTGAATATTAGTGAAATACAAAGAAACATGGACAATTTGATCTTGCTTCTTATTCAGTCAACTTTATACATAAACAGATAATCTGTAACAATAAACTGCCTCTTTTTCGATATTTTTTACAGATAAATAAAAATAATTTTAGCCTTTATACATCTCACTTTGAACACACCAGAAATACCTACACGGGCTTAGTAATCACGAAAGCCTACGGCGTCGTACAGAGGTCAAATGAAGAGAAATGTATAATTTTGTATTTTCCCGATATTATATAACAAGAATGTATGAACAAATTCAGATTTCCTCACGATGCTTTCCTTCATCAAAACCGATTTATTATATTGTTTATGTATGACCAACCACAAATGGAGTAGAGTTTTGTTCCGTAAGGATCGTGAAAGCTGATGGATGAAGACAGGAAATGCTGCAATTCGTCGATGGTAGCGATGAAGCAATTTTGTAGCGTCGCTGGACGTTGGTTCAAATTCTTGCAACCGAGTCGGTACTTCCGGTGAAGGGAAACATCGTGGCTAGTTACCACCCTCGTGTTAAAAATCTGTCGTCAAGCACTTTTTTTATATCATAGGAGGCAAACGAACATGTTGGTCACCTGATGTTAAGTGATCACCAGCGTCCATAGACACTTGCAACATCAAAAGAGTCATAAGTGCGTTGCCACCCTGTGTTTGGGGTGGTGGAGCGGGCCTCCAGCGCTCTCACTGACTGAACGAAACGCAACAATGCAAGCACTGTTACTTTACGTCGGTATTCTGTGAGACGGTGGTACTACCCCAGGCGAGCCGACCCATTCTTGCTGAAACTAATAATAGCTACAGCGTGGCTCTACCACTCAGAAAAATGGTTCTTGGGATCCACGTAAGACTCGACGGAAGTCTATGTTAGCGTGATAAAAAATGGGGGTGCACAATTAGTAGGCGGGGGTCTATGAAAATTGCTCTATTTTCGATAGTGTGAAGAACTAACAATGTTAGCTTAACTTCACCTATCAATGTAGGCAGATAATATTTTAAGAAGCTCAACGAATGTTACCTTTTAAAACTTGCATATTCCATATTCAGTACAACGTGTCGCGACTTGCAAAGAGCCGCCGTCGTTCGCAACGCTTGTTCAGACGTGCAAAGCTACGAAATACAACACAGCATAATCAATTAATGAATTAACCTATCAATTCTCAGTTATTTTTCTAATACTATTAATTCGTGATTGGAACTCGGCTGCAACGCAAATTTCCATAGTTAAATCTAATCTTTATATTTTTATCGAGCTTTGGGAATACGGTAGAAATGAGCTGCGAGTGGTCCACTGGAACCAGCTACATTTTGAAAGTTGTCTATGAGAATAAAAGTCTGCGAACCTCTGGGCTAAGAGACCTATAAATTATTACAAAAAATAGAAGAAATAATTAATTCTAAAATATAATGAAAAATGAATACATATTTTTACATCACACATACATATTTTAATGGTGGTAGAGCCACGCTGAAACTATTACTGGTTTCAGCATGAATGGGTCGGCTCGTCCAGGGTAGTACCACCCTCTCATAGAAAACCCACGTGAAGTAACAGTGGTTCCATTGTTGCGTTTCGTACGGTCAGTGAGAGTGCCGGAGGCCCACCTCCCCTTCCCTCTCCTCTCCCTCTCATAAGCCTTCCCCCCGAAGGGTGGCAACGAACTTGCAACTCCTCTGGTGTTGCCAGTGTCCATGGACGGTGGTGATTACTTAACATCAGGTGACCCAAATGTTCGTTTGCCACCAATGACATAAAAAAAAAAAAAAACACTCTATAAAATGTTCTTTTATATAGCAATATTTGCGCAGTTTCAACCATGCTGCACAATATAGCAGCTACGTGTTACTACGCTAAACGTAGAAAAATCACTACGCGGTAGTCGGTTGTGCTACGAACCGCATACGGTTACATCTGTGACAGACGTGCGATAACATAACCTTATATGATTTCTGAATATAAATCGTCAGGTTATTTGGTTATTTAAGGAATATTTTAGGAATTTATGTGAATATACATTCGGTGAATGGTTCCGCGCAGGCGGTAGTAACCCGGCTTTTAGAGCGAGAGGTTCCTTCAACCATCGGAATGTAAACGTGTAAAGCGAAGGATGAGATTTCTAAGTTTGCCGACATTCTATATATGTTATTTTTCCTGTTGTATTATGCATTACCTGATGTTTCTACTTTTTCAATTTTTTTGACCTACTTGTAGATTTTTGGCCAGGAATAGGTGACTCTATTTATATAAGCGGGCCCAGCAGACGTTGACCTGCCTTGATAATAAAATAAATCCTAAAATTCAACCACAGTGTCACCTACCGGGACCAGGTATGTTTTTAAACCATTCTTGAATCCACGTGGTCACACACAAAAACATTAATAAATTTAGATAAATATAATAAAATCACCACGTATTCTCTTCACAAAACAACCGTAGCCTCTATTTTTTTTTTATATTTCTTGTTCGCAATATCGCATACCATAAGCCGTCCTAACAGACACCCATTATGGATTTTATAATACCTAGTTTCGCTACACGTCTGTCTATCTATATCGTTTTTTTATATATCATAGGAAGCAAACGAACAGGTGGGTCACCTGATGTTAAATGATCACCATCCATAGACACTAGCAATACCAGGGGAGTCGCAAGTGCGTTGCCAACCTGTGTACGAGGGAGGAGGAAGAAACGCAACAATGCAAGCACTGTTACTGCACGTGGGTTTTCTGTGGGTCGGGTGGTACTACCCCGGACGAACCGACTCATTCATGCTGAAACCAGTAATAGCGTTTTTTTAAATATATTTTAGTGGTTTTTGGTTTAAGATAAACACGGCAAGCCTACATGGGACTGGTATTTAAATGCAGTTACCGGAACACACCAATAAGAGTTTGATGATAGATTTTCAACTTGAAGGTGGTAGCTAGCCAGGTGGACTTAGAAAAAACCCTATCACCATTCAGATGAAATCAAATCAAAATTAATTTATTCAGTTTAGGCCCTAATAAGGCGCTTATGTACGTCAAAACTACCACCGGTTCGGAAAACATCCCAGTCACCGAGAAGAACCGGCAAGAAAATCGATCGGGTACATCTTTTTAACATATATATATATTTCAAATACATTACATTATACATACACTCTATTGTTTCATCCCGATAATTTCCTTCACTCAGATCTTCGATTCGGTTGGTAGGATTTTAACCAACGTACATCGACGCGGTATCTGAATACGCTATCAACTAAGCCAATCTCTTCTCATTTCGGTAACTCGAACGATACGGGAGTTTTTTTATTTATTTATATCTAGTCTCTTTACTGTACACTAGAACTAAATTCATAGTAGACTAACAACCACTCACGACTTCAACTGGGTTTGTATTTGTGATTTTTAAAGATAATTTCGGTAAACATTATCCCTCTGTAACTCCAAAGTTTTCATTAACTCAGTAAGGTCGGGAATTGCATAAACTAGGCACCATGGATGGTGGTGATCACTTAACAGCAGGTGACCCACCTGTTCGTTTGCCACCTATGACATAAAAAAAAAAAGGCAAAGCCCAAGCCGAGGTGTGCCGTGTACCCTTGAGCTAGCTGTTAAAATTAAATCGGCTGAGTGTCTTAAGCGCTCGCCTTAGTAGCCCGGTGAAGCTGTTAAGGCTTTTCTAGGCCAATAGTGTAGTAAATTGGAAAAAAAAACTCTTTTATGTAGTATATGACGAAATAACTCTCAGATGGTAGATTTTTTCCAACATACATGACATATTAAAAAAAATCCTAATTAATGCGCGTTTGTTTGTATAATGCTTAACCGCTTTAAGTACTTAACCAATATTTATAATTTTGCATACAAGTTGTTAAGGCTACAGAAAAGAATATAGGGCTTATCCCCAAAAAAAAGAACTATTCCAGAGAAGTAGGACAAATTTACATTTGACGAGCAATCTACAAGCGTAGCCGTGGACAAAACCTAGTAAAGGAATAAAGCGTATTTTGTTAGCAATTGGAGAGTGTAGTCAAATCGTATGTACACATTATAATGCTACTTTAACGCACAATGGTACTTACTACATCCGACGTTATTATCGGCGGTTAAAATTAATAGTATCAGAAAAATCAGAGTCAATGAAATTTGTGCGTAACACGAGCAGACAATAGAGGCATAATAGAGAGCGTGCCGAGATTACGTAGCAGGTCGTTGTAAGGAGCGACCATTTCTTTCGATCGCTTATTTGGTTGAATCAACTTTTTAGACACTCCTCTGGGACTAAAATATTTGCAAGTAACTCCGGAGAAGTATCAGGATTATATTAATGTAATTTCTTTGACACGTAATTTATAGTAATTTAATTTGAAATCGAAACAAAATTATTTATATTTTTAGTGAAAACATCGAACAAATTACCGAGATTTTGGAAGTAACGCTACAATAAACTCATAAAAACTCACGTCACACTTGGCGACCAATTAAAACAATATGGATCGTGTCGAACGTTAAATAAAGAATATTAGATATGTGAGCATAAGAATATGAGTGCTGAAGCATATTTAGTACTATCTATTTCTTAAATATGTGACGCGAAAGGTAACGCAATTAATGTAATTTTTTAAGCCGTGAAATTACCAAAACCATAGCGTTTAATCGTAGAACTTATGATGCACTCTTGATGATCAACAAACTGACTTATTATGACAATTTTTTTTTGAAAATCTAGAGGAACAACAAATTATGACGTCTAAAATTATGATTGTAAAAGAATGTAGAGTGGTATTACGGACCGACCTTAGTGTCAGTACGTTAATGAATTTGCTTCTTGCTATCCATTTTAATATAACTCGCCACTAGGCGGTGCTGCACTATATCGACTATTGTATGAATCGACTGATCACCATGGAAAATGATATATTTTGATATTTACACATTATTCAAATATTTGCATTATATTAATATTTTCTTTTTCTCCACAATACCGCTGGTTAGCTAAAAACATGCTCTCTAGTATTAAGCTCGGTTTTGTACAAACTGAAAAGTGCAATAAAGGACTTACTCTTTTTTCATTTATTATATAACTATTCATGTATTAATTATATATGTTATACAACTCAACAAGTTATTACAACAAATAATAATATTAACAAAAATGGACTGCAAATTCGCATGTATTTTTTTGATTGGCATATATAAAGTTTTAGTAACAATAAAATAAATAATACAATTTAATATACTCATTGTAAAATGTACACAAAAATGGATAGTAAGGGTTGTAATAGAAATAATAGATGCTACACGCATATATATGTTATGCATCGCATTCTATAAGAGATATGCGCTGAGGTCATCGTCCAAGACATTTGTATTCGATCTGCGAGCGTAATATCTTACATTCACAGCATTCGCATTTCTGCAACTTATGCTATAATGAAAATTTCAGACGGAAAATCATATATATTCAACGTTTACTCTCAAAGGAAACGTCTGGTTTGTTCGTCTATTGATAATATTCAAACGTATTAATTCCTAACGCAAATTTATCCTTTCTTCCTTACATAAAATCTAACGTCTCTGTGTCTCTCTGTTAGTGTGATTAGAACTAAAAAACGATTTTTTTTATATCATAGGAGGCAAATGAACAGGTGGATCACCTGATGTAAACTGACCCCCACTGTCCATAGACACTTGCAACACCAGAAGAGTCGCAAGGGCGTTGATACACTGTGTTTGGGGGAGGGGGAGTGGGGAAGGGGCGAGGGGGATTGGAGGTAGGTTATCCGGCGCTCTCATTGACCGAACGAAACGCAACAACGCAAGCACTGTTACTTCACATCGGTTTTCTGTGAGAGGGTGGTACTATCCTAAGCCGACCCATTCATGCTGAAACCACTATTAGCTTTAGCGTGTCTCTACCACCTTTTTTTTTTTTTTTAACGGGGGGAAATCCCTTATCGATACGCCGACCACCGCCTGCCACGAGTGCGGCGCTGTCGAAGATACCGCGCAGCACACTCTGTCTGAGTGTGCTGCGTGGGGGGAGCAGCGCCGCATCCTGGTGGCGGCCGTGGGAGCGGACTTATCGCTGCCGAGCGTGGTTTCGGCCATGCTCGGCAGCGAACAGGCTTGGCGAGCGATGGCCTCCTTCTGCGAGGAGGTCATCTCGCAGAAGGAGGAGGTGGAGAGGGCCCGCGAGGCAGACCCTCAAAGTGGCCGTCTCCGCCAAAGGAGGACAGGCAGGAGGAGAAGGCGCTTCACCCAACTCCTCCTGCCACCGTAGCCGGACCTGAGGGGATGGGTCGGGGGGCCCATCTCCTCTTGCCTGCCTTTATTTGCGTGACTTCGCACCCGGCCGCCTTGGCCACGGCCTCCACGGCCTCAGTCCACGAAACCGAGTCGTCAATCCCCACGACTCGGATATCGGCCTTCTTCGTGGGCCGCACGACCGTGGCCATACCCTCTAACACCGCGCTAACCCTCGTCGCCAGCCGGTCCGCCTGCTCCGGGGCCAAGGAACCAGGTACTTGTAACACCTTGGCCCCCGTGGCGCTCGTGCGTACCTTGATGGAGGAGATGCCGCATTCACTTAGCGACACCTCCGTCCTCGCCTTTAGCAGGGCCTCCCTATAAGTCACTCCCCTCTCTTCTGCTTCCGGCCGCAGCGTGACCAAAACTGCAGCCGAGCGCGGGGAGGCGAGCTTCTTCTTCTTATTCTTTCGTTTCTTGGGCTTGGCCCCAGATGGATTGGGGCCCGCTCTCGGCTTTGGGGTTGCAGCCGTGGTCGCAACTGGAGCCGCCTTCTTGGACTTTTTTGTTCGGCGCACCACGGTGGTCCAGCCTTGCTCCTCCTGCTCCACAGGAGTCGGGACAGTGGATGGGCAGGTAGTGGGGCAGGGGTCAGACGCCGCCGGCACGTTTCGGGGCCTCCTGGTATTCCCCGCAGCAGGTTTTTCAGCTGGTGCTGCAGGCCCAGGGGGCGCCCGCCGTCTGTCCGCCGCCAGCGGTGGTCGAACCACCTTCTTCGGCAGGAGGCGGTCCTCGAGGTCCTCCAACCTTGCATTGAGCATCCCCCCAAACGACGTCTGGAGGGAATGCCCAAGCCGTTCGACCGCTGCCGCTAGGGTCTCCGCCCATCCCTTGGGCTGCTGCGCTTGAGGGGTCGGGGAGGCAGGCGTCGCGGCAGCGGTCGAACGGCTTGGGCATTCCCTCCAGACGTCGTTTGGGGGGATGCTCAATGCAAGGTTGGAGGACCTCGAGGACCGCCTCCTGCCGAAGAAGGTGGTTCGACCACCGCTGGCGGCGGACAGACGGCGGGCGCCCCCTGGGCCTGCAGCACCAGCTGAAAAACCTGCTGCGGGGAGTCTACCACCTACTAAGACTGCAGTTATGTATGAGTCACTCTAATACTCTGTTATTCCTAACAACTGAAGCACCATATTTCACATACTGAGGTGTGTTCTGAACCTTAATTTCAAACATTAGAAGAAAACACCAAAGAGTATTATAGGCTATATCTAAAAGGAAATGCGCTTTATGGCTAACGTAATCGAGAGATCGCAGCTTCTTTAACTTGTCGTAAAGCCTGAGCTAGCGCAATGCTTGTGCTATTGTGTTCTATACCGGAAAGTTTGGTTGATTTCTAAAACCATATCCAAGCCAATTCTTGAGAGCATTGACCTATTATAATCGACTTTAAGACTTTGGTGATTTTACACTCACTTACTACAAAATGGACAGCGCACTTCTTTCCTAAGTCATAATATAAGTGTAGACTTTGGTTTGTGACAATTTTAACAAAAGAGATTTGAGGAAATGTAATTTTTGGTATTAATGTCCTGTTATATGTATTCAACAATTCTAATTTCTGTTATAAGATTTCTCAACAAACTTTTAGCTGCTGAAAATCATTTGAATTAATGCATTCAGCACCTTTAACATTTTCTTGTCATTGCTTAGTATTTTGCTGATACGAGCTTAAAACAATTTTGTTATGTTAATATTAATAATAGCCAAAAGCATGCCTTGTTTTGAGGGTTTCGCAAATGGTTTATCTATTTAATCGAAGAATATAGCCTGATATGTAATTAGTGCCAATTAATATAATTAAAGTTTCTCCTAAGTATGAAATAACGTCGGAAAATATGTGACATACAGTGTTTTCAATAACACATAATTATTATGTACTAGTGGGCGCCCAGAGGTCGACATTCGACCATAGTTCATTGATTTTTTAAAGTTTGAATTTTATTTGGGTTCTTTTGTCAAAGGGTATTATTATGTTATAATATCATTGTAAAATGTAGAATGAAAAAGGGTAATTGGAACGTAAGAGTAAAATAATACATACAGTCGAGCATAGCAACCTCCTTTACAACCTTTTTTGAAGTTCTTTATTGACAGATGTCAAAATGTCTTTTTTATTTACATGTGTGTATATGTTGTCTAAAATTGAAGCAGTAGTATGAATAATGCATATTTTAATTAATGTAATGTACTTCTAATGCATTTTATATAAAATAAATAGCTTTCTACACTGCTCCTCCATATACACTTTAACTATGCCAAATTTCCCGTTCATCCGTTCGCCCAATTCCGTTAAAAATGGATACAAAATTTAGGCTTCACGTATTAATATATGCTTACAAAAATATACTTCAATTATTTCTACACAACAAAAAGTACTTATTATTGATTTAACAGATGGCGATCCTCATTTTACAAGAAACATATTATTTTGCATAAAACATCCAAGGTTCGAGTTGTTTTTCTTAGAAAATAGGTTAACAAGATGTCAATAATTGCAACCTGATATTCAACACTCGTTTCACTCGACCTAATAAAGATTGTCACGAATCCAGGTCAAGCAGTTGAAATTTTCCATCAGAATTTCACTAATTCAGTAGTAATTTTAGCTATCACTGGTGTCTATAAACTCTGAATTGTTAATTAAACTTGGAGGAGTCACTAATGTGTCCATAACACCGGTTCGATATAAAATGGTTTCGCTTCCCGTTTCTCGTAGTACCGGTGCCGCGGTGATACGTATGTTGAAGTTCTCTAGCTCAGTTATTGCCTAGACACGGTGGGGGTTGCACGTCGCGTTCTCGTGAAAATCCGGCATTTTGCAATCACAGACTGTAACTCTCGGGTATCGATGTTTTAATTGTGTTTAAAAGATAATTATATATCTTTTGTGAATCAGTTACTTTTGTGACGACGTTGGTGATTTTTTATATAAACAATTTCTCGTAAGTATACATCATAATGTGTTTTCATTTAATTTGATATGTTTAGTACGAGTTACGTGTAATTAAGCTCGGACATTCATTTATTATATTGAGACAGTTGTATTAACGGCTATTTTATATTAACGCGAGTTATGTTCATATATTACTTTGAAGTCTCATTTTACATTGGTTTATTTTTAATGCTGTTATAATATGAGGTTCAACTAAAACGTAATAGAAAACCGAATACAATATAATACCTCGTAAAAAATAGTTATTTATTTAGAAAAGTTAGAACTAACCCGCGACTTCCTTCTAGTGAAAATAGTTTTACTTTTTGATGGAAAGGGTTCGTTTTTTCTACGTAAAATAGGGGTTATGTTTTAAGTTTTATTATTTAACCCTTTTACCGATATAAAATTACTTTTATTAAATGTTATCGTACTGCTTACCTTCATGGAAAACGCGATAATTTGCAGCCTAAACTATATTTTGGAAGGTCTTATATGTGTTAGTAATACCCATCAGTTTCTCCTGTGATTATAAAAAGCAGATGCTTTAATTTTATATATATGTATACATATGGATTAGATGTTTTTTAAAACTGGCTTCTTCTTTCTACTTTGACAAACATCCTCGACTTGACGATAACTACAATGTTCAAACAATATGGAGGCGTTCTCATTAGAACTTTCCAGATCTTTCTTGCGACATCTAAGAATACATTTGCCATATTATTATTTCTTATCCACTTCATTAGTACAACTTAATCAAGTAATATTACGCAGGATGTCACAAATATATGGTCAAATAATGCACTACTATGAATAGAAAATAAACGATAGACTATCATGCCGCCAAAAACTGAAACTTTAGATAAATCCTGTAAACGGAAATACCTATAAAAACAACAATAACTTAAAGATTAATACATATTTTTAATGTAATCCGGTTTTTACATATTTTTACCACAATTTATTTCAAACAGCTGTCTAATAACTGTTTTAAATAAATGTATAGATTGTTAATTCATTAATATTAGAATTGTACGTATGAACCTACATAGTTAAATAGTTGAGAGGTTATGTTTTTAGCCATTTAATGCATAACTAGCCGTGTCTACGACTCCGTCCGCGTGTAACCTAATGTAAAAAACAATGACTAAAAAAATCTGAATGTATTAAGTCAATTTACTTATCTACTTTTCTCTCTTACTTAAGTCGCGTCCTCATTAAAATTACAATAACTTTTCATAGAGTGAACCGATTTTAATGAGACCAAGACTATGTTACTCGCGAGTATGCTTTATGATGGTGAAGTTTTTTTTGGTAGGTGAAGCTGTTACGGTCCGGTGACCTTTCTAGGTCAATAGAGTAGTCAGTTCGAAAAAAAAATGGTGACGTTTTGTTGTGAACACATTACTTTAGCAGTGATCCGTGTTCAAACAAAGAGACAGAAATAAATTTCTAAAAATGATTGAAATGTTTTTTATTACTTACTGTTACCCGCGGCTCCGCACGCGCTTTTAAAAAAAAATTTTAAAGAAATGTAAAATTGTGAGAAGGTGTGTACATTACAGAAAAGCTTTTTCAAAAACATTTGTAACTACGATACGCACGCCAACTGTAACATGTAACGTGTACATTAGATATATGAATACAAATAGTATATCGAATCAGATGGGATTTACCATGACAACGTATATTATACTAACGCTAACGAAATCTCTCAAAAAGGAAAAGTGCCCGATTTTGAAACGTTCTTCATTAGTGCTCCGCTCCTATTGGTCGTAGCGTGATGATATATAGTCTAAAGCCTTTCTTGATAAACGAGCTATCTAAAAGTGAAGGATTTTCTCAAATCAGACTGAGATTCAACCAAACAAACAAACAAACTCTTCAGCTTTATATATTAGTGTAGATTCCAAGACACCTACAACAATTTTTTTCACAAAAATGTAAAAAGTATTATACATACACTTTAGACTTTCATTCTTATCATATATATAGATTATGAAGTTGATTGGTATATATATATTTAAATAATTCGTACGTAGTGTTAGATTGATATCTGGAAATATCAATTACTGTATCCTTGGACATGCGAACAAACAATTAGTCATTAACCCTTGATATATACATGTACACACACGTCTGAAAGAGAAATTAGTCCCTATATAATAGGTTGTTTTTTATACTTTGTGTTGAATTCCGATGTGGTCTAAGATTGGCTTTAAGTGCATCTACCGAAACATAATTATGTTTTTTTTTTATTGTAGCACGGCAAAATGACTGCACTGTACCTGATGGTAAGCACGGTACAATCCAAAAACAATGGCGACCACCAAGTGGCACACTATCCATCGCCGGTCGCCGCTGTCATGCCCGTCAGCGAAGAGCTGACCCGATCCACAGAAGCGAATCGCTAGCTTTTTCGCCATATACATGGTGGTTGCAACCCAGTCTGGCTATAAAACCCTACCACCCCGCTTTTGCCATTGCCTCGTTCGTTATTCAGCAGGGTGCAGGTGAGGTTGGCTTGAATGTCTCAAGTCTTAGATGTTATTCGACACCCCTTACACCCCATAATGTGCTTGCTGACAGTCTTTTAACTGCCACCATGCTATAGTTTCATCAGAAGTCGTCGTGGTTTTGTGGTTCGCCCGGTGAAATATCAAATATTATATATTAATTAAATATTATATATTATGTTCTGCCCGCGACTTTGTCTGCATGGAATAGTTACTTTGAGCAAACATGCAACCTCTCAAAAGGAAAAAAACGATTTTGATACATTCTTAATTGGTGCTCTGAGTATGATAGTAGACATATAGCCTTCCTCGATAAATGAGCTAACACTGACAGAATTGTCCAAATCGGACCAGTAGTTTTTGAGATTAGCGCGATCAACCAAACAAACAAACCCTCCACTTTTATAATATTAGTATAGATTACAATTACATTTGTAATTCATACAGATTAATTAGGTTGGAAATATTTTCGACGATTTCCAGCCCTGTGAGTAGGTACTTCTAAAATAAATTCATTTTGAAATCAGTTGTCAAACTGAATTTTCTAAGTTGAAGTAAAAAGGTTGTAGACTATACAGGATAATGGAATTCCCCTCCCTAATATAAAGTTTAAAATGCTTCTTCCATTAAATATTCGTGCGTACTTTAAATTGAGGGCAAGACTATTTGATGACAGTGAATCCACTTTTCGCGGGTGTTTTTTCCCTTAAATGTTCCTTGAACCTCCCACCCCATGACCTGCGACGATTATCTATTTATTTTGAGGTTAACTACTGAGCATCACGCCGCACCTAACGTTAACTAACAGTGCTCTTGCTAATTATCCAATTCACTAGTATAACAACATTGGCAATGTTTACAGTTCACTTCGTGTTTCGAGGGTCACACAAAATTTTACAGCGTAAAGTTGAGGCGAAATATTATACTCGTAAATTCCTATGAAACATTTATGTATACCAGGTGACTGTTTAAACAGTAGCAATATTTATGGACGACATTCTGCACTCGATTCTCGTTTTAAATTTTTTGCCATATCATGAATAGTTTGATTAATAAAAAAATTAGAACAATTAAATTTAGCAAGTTTGTAACTTTGTTGTTATTAATGATACGGAAAATTAGTTAAGAACTTTGTATACAGCGTCAAAAGAACTACAAAATTACCATTTAAGTTCTTATTCTATATTTATAGTTTAGCCGCAAACACGTAAAATTATTAAATTTCAAATTTGAACGATCCGTAAAAATTTAAATATAAAAGATAGAAATTTTACTCAATGATTTTTTTGTTGATAACGTATCGTTTATTGAGACCTATCCATTAATTTTTACAAAATAAAATTTCTTCACAGTTTTCAAGGGACAATGTCCCTAAAAATGTTCAAATTTATTTTCCCTATTTTATTTATATGTGAAAATTTTAAAATCATTGCAGGACCTTTTAAAATTAAATTAAGAGCTGTCCTTTGGGCATAATTTTTGTTTTTGGATATATCCTATGATATTTTAGGATGAGAGCAAGAGAAAAAATATTCGACTTTTTTACATATTGTTTCTTTGTATTGTCTTAATTATGTTTACAATTTATATTCAGTACTAGCTGTACCCGTAGCTCCGCACGCGTTTTTTTTATTCGTATTAAAGAATTATAAAATTGTGAGACTATGTACAATTATAGAAACGGTTTTTAAAAGCAATTGTAAGTACAACACGCACGCCACTTACGGTAACATGTAACGTGTACATGAGATATATAAATACTAACAGCGTGCCAAATGAGGTTTGTCATCAGCAACATATTTCGAACTTTAATCCACAATAAGTTATATTGTGTTGTGTGTTAGTGCTCACTTACACTGTATAAGGAACTAATGAAACAATAACTTAAAATATTATTATAAAGACTTACATTTAATATACATTGCCATTATAATTAAGATTTGTGACTATACAAAAAATAAACGCTTGTCTGTTCCGCAAGAAATTGAATTATGGAACTCTTTACGTAATACGTTTATAATCTAGGATCCTATTAGGAATACATCTATATCATTAAAGTTATTAATAATAATAATGTCGAATTGTATACAATAAGCTGATAATTATTTCTTTTGTAAAAATAATAAAATAATTGAAATCTTACAAAATTTCATGCAGACAAAGTCGCGGGTGATAGCTAGTCTAAAATAGAATAACCTCAATTACTTTTCATAAGGCAGCTATCTACCAGTGAAAGTCTCGTGAAAATTGGTCTAACCGTTTTGGAGAAAGCACTGTGGGCGAAGCCAAGGTTAACAGCTAGTATAAAGTGAGTGAAATAATCACAAGAAACTTGTAATATCGTTAAGTACTCGACAATAGTAGTAATCGACAAGGAGATTAGTTGCAAAAAATAATAATTAAAAGAATAACACAAGGCGCGATTTCCCATAACGGTTTTTTCCAAAATGAAACAACAGACAGACAGAGCTGTCAAAACTCGAAAAAGTTTATATTCTAGTGTTACTTTGAACAATCTATACAGATTAATTAAACAGGAAATTTTAAAAATATAAAAAAAAAAACAAACATTCCAACGTAGTGGTCATCCAGTGGATAAAATTAAATTATAATAAGAGATAAAATAATATGTTATCTCGTGTTAATACATAGATATTTGTTTTCCTTTTTGTAAATGATAAAATCTGTATTGACTATTGTATATCTTAAGACGTAATGGTTGTGAAAAATGATGAATAGAGACTTGTTAATAATTGTTTTGACTCATCGATAGTCTGGAAAAAAACGATTTCCATATTTTTATAGGTAAAACTAGAGCACGTGAACAGCTATTAAACAAAAAAAGTGTGTATGTACTTATGTACACGCGTTAGAAGTTATACTAGTTTGGCGTAACAAGATAAAAATCTTTTCAAAAATGTCATCTTTCGCCTTATTCTACGTTTGTGGAAAAAACGACACTAACAATAGAGAAAAGGTATTTAATAAAGTTTAAATACAAAGAAATACAAACAACAAATACGAAGAAACAAAATGTTGACTATAGCTAACTTCAGGGTGTCGGTTTTTCGTAACGGTGTGCGCGCGCATCGTAAAAATTTACTCTCATCATTTTTGCCTAACGCGGCAAAAGAAATATAACTTCAAAAAGTCGTTTGACAAACTGAGGTGAAGAGGATACCAATACTTTTATCTTTCCCTGTTTATAGCTTTAAACAAAAAAACGGTTAATTCATCTGATACTCTACACCAAAATATAATTATTTTCCCTCTTTTTGTAATTAATTACGGTAATTATTCGCATTAACGATATAATTGATATACTATATTTTAAAATAGGTTCTCATTTACCTGAGGCAAAGGTAAAGAAAACCAATGATACCGATACCGCTTTGTGGAGACGATATTATACACGTCCTCACTAATGGTGTATTAAGGAGGAAAGAAAAATGTTCCACAGCGGCGACGTCGAGTATTCTTTTCCGGGAATTTCGCTCTATGAAAAGGATTCCTTTTCTTGGAGTATGCTTTATGATGGTGAAGTTTTTTTTGGTAGGTGAAGCTGTTACGGTCCGGTGACCTTTCTAGGTCAATAGAGTAGTCAGTTCGAAAAAAAAATGGTGACGTTTTGTTGTGAACACATTACTTTAGCAGTGATCCGTGTTCAAACAAAGAGACAGAAATACATTTCTAAAAATGATTGAAATGTTTTTTATTACTTACTGTTACCCGCGGCTCCGCACGCGCTTTTAAAAAAAAATTTTAAAGAAATGTAAAATTGTGAGAAGGTGTGTACATTACAGAAAAGCTTTTTCAAAAACATTTGTAACTACGATACGCACGCCAACTGTAACATGTAACGTGTACATTAGATATATGAATACAAATAGTATATCGAATCAGATGGGATTTACCATGACAACGTATATTATACTAACGCTAACGAAATCTCTCAAAAAGGAAAAGTGCCCGATTTTGAAACGTTCTTCATTAGTGCTCCGCTCCTATTGGTCGTAGCGTGATGATATATAGTCTAAAGCCTTTCTTGATAAACGAGCTATCTAAAAGTGAAGGATTTTCTCAAATCAGACTGAGATTCAACCAAACAAACAAACAAACTCTTCAGCTTTATATATTAGTGTAGATTCCAAGACACCTACAACAATTTTTTTCACAAAAATGTAAAAAGTATTATACATACACTTTAGACTTTCATTCTTATCATATATATAGATTATGAAGTTGATTGGTATATATATATTTAAATAATTCGTACGTAGTGTTAGATTGATATCTGGAAATATCAATTACTGTATCCTTGGACATGCGAACAAACAATTAGTCATTAACCCTTGATATATACATGTACACACACGTCTGAAAGAGAAATTAGTCCCTATATAATAGGTTGTTTTTTATACTTTGTGTTGAATTCCGATGTGGTCTAAGATTGGCTTTAAGTGCATCTACCGAAACATAATTATGTTTTTTTTTTATTGTAGCACGGCAAAATTACTGCCCTGTACCTGATGGTAAGCACGGTACAATCCAAAAACAATGGCGACCACCAAGTGGCACACTATCCATCGCCGGTCGCCGCTGTCATGCCCGTCAGCGAAGAGCTGACCCGATCCACAGAAGCGAATCGCTAGCTTTTTCGCCATATACATGGTGGTTGCAACCCAGTCTGGCTATAAAACCCTACCACCCCGCTTTTGCCATTGCCTCGTTCGTTATTCAGCAGGGTGCAGGTGAGGTTGGCTTGAATGTCTCAAGTCTTAGATGTTATTCGACACCCCTTACACCCCATAATGTGCTTGCTGACAGTCTTTTAACTGCCACCATGCTATAGTTTCATCAGAAGTCGTCGTGGTTTTGTGGTTCGCCCGGTGAAATATCAAATATTATATATTAATTAAATATTATATATTATGTTCTGCCCGCGACTTTGTCTGCATGGAATAGTTACTTTGAGCAAACATGCAACCTCTCAAAAGGAAAAAAACGATTTTGATACATTCTTAATTGGTGCTCTGAGTATGATAGTAGACATATAGCCTTCCTCGATAAATGAGCTAACACTGACAGAATTGTCCAAATCGGACCAGTAGTTTTTGAGATTAGCGCGATCAACCAAACAAACAAACCCTCCACTTTTATAATATTAGTATAGATTACAATTACATTTGTAATTCATACAGATTAATTAGGTTGGAAATATTTTCGACGATTTCCAGCCCTGTGAGTAGGTACTTCTAAAATAAATTCATTTTGAAATCAGTTGTCAAACTGAATTTTCTAAGTTGAAGTAAAAAGGTTGTAGACTATACAGGATAATGGAATTCCCCTCCCTAATATAAAGTTTAAAATGCTTCTTCCATTAAATATTCGTGCGTACTTTAAATTGAGGGCAAGACTATTTGATGACAGTGAATCCACTTTTCGCGGGTGTTTTTTCCCTTAAATGTTCCTTGAACCTCCCACCCCATGACCTGCGACGATTATCTATTTATTTTGAGGTTAACTACTGAGCATCACGCCGCACCTAACGTTAACTAACAGTGCTCTTGCTAATTATCCAATTCACTAGTATAACAACATTGGCAATGTTTACAGTTCACTTCGTGTTTCGAGGGTCACACAAAATTTTACAGCGTAAAGTTGAGGCGAAATATTATACTCGTAAATTCCTATGAAACATTTATGTATACCAGGTGACTGTTTAAACAGTAGCAATATTTATGGACGACATTCTGCACTCGATTCTCGTTTTAAATTTTTTGCCATATCATGAATAGTTTGATTAATAAAAAAATTAGAACAATTAAATTTAGCAAGTTTGTAACTTTGTTGTTATTAATGATACGGAAAATTAGTTAAGAACTTTGTATACAGCGTCAAAAGAACTACAAAATTACCATTTAAGTTCTTATTCTATATTTATAGTTTAGCCGCAAACACGTAAAATTATTAAATTTCAAATTTGAACGATCCGTAAAAATTTAAATATAAAAGATAGAAATTTTACTCAATGATTTTTTTGTTGATAACGTATCGTTTATTGAGACCTATCCATTAATTTTTACAAAATAAAATTTCTTCACAGTTTTCAAGGGACAATGTCCCTAAAAATGTTCAAATTTATTTTCCCTATTTTATTTATATGTGAAAATTTTAAAATCATTGCAGGACCTTTTAAAATTAAATTAAGAGCTGTCCTTTGGGCATAATTTTTGTTTTTGGATATATCCTATGATATTTTAGGATGAGAGCAAGAGAAAAAATATTCGACTTTTTTACATATTGTTTCTTTGTATTGTCTTAATTATGTTTACAATTTATATTCAGTACTAGCTGTACCCGTAGCTCCGCACGCGTTTTTTTTATTCGTATTAAAGAATTATAAAATTGTGAGACTATGTACAATTATAGAAACGGTTTTTAAAAGCAATTGTAAGTACAACACGCACGCCACTTACGGTAACATGTAACGTGTACATGAGATATATAAATACTAACAGCGTGCCAAATGAGGTTTGTCATCAGCAACATATTTCGAACTTTAATCCACAATAAGTTATATTGTGTTGTGTGTTAGTGCTCACTTACACTGTATAAGGAACTAATGAAACAATAACTTAAAATATTATTATAAAGACTTACATTTAATATACATTGCCATTATAATTAAGATTTGTGACTATACAAAAAATAAACGCTTGTCTGTTCCGCAAGAAATTGAATTATGGAACTCTTTACGTAATACGTTTATAATCTAGGATCCTATTAGGAATACATCTATATCATTAAAGTTATTAATAATAATAATGTCGAATTGTATACAATAAGCTGATAATTATTTCTTTTGTAAAAATAATAAAATAATTGAAATCTTACAAAATTTCATGCAGACAAAGTCGCGGGTGATAGCTAGTCTAAAATAGAATAACCTCAATTACTTTTCATAAGGCAGCTATCTACCAGTGAAAGTCTCGTGAAAATTGGTCTAACCGTTTTGGAGAAAGCACTGTGGGCGAAGCCAAGGTTAACAGCTAGTATAAAGTGAGTGAAATAATCACAAGAAACTTGTAATATCGTTAAGTACTCGACAATAGTAGTAATCGACAAGGAGATTAGTTGCAAAAAATAATAATTAAAAGAATAACACAAGGCGCGATTTCCCATAACGGTTTTTTCCAAAATGAAACAACAGACAGACAGAGCTGTCAAAACTCGAAAAAGTTTATATTCTAGTGTTACTTTGAACAATCTATACAGATTAATTAAACAGGAAATTTTAAAAATATAAAAAAAAAAACAAACATTCCAACGTAGTGGTCATCCAGTGGATAAAATTAAATTATAATAAGAGATAAAATAATATGTTATCTCGTGTTAATACATAGATATTTGTTTTCCTTTTTGTAAATGATAAAATCTGTATTGACTATTGTATATCTTAAGACGTAATGGTTGTGAAAAATGATGAATAGAGACTTGTTAATAATTGTTTTGACTCATCGATAGTCTGGAAAAAAACGATTTCCATATTTTTATAGGTAAAACTAGAGCACGTGAACAGCTATTAAACAAAAAAAGTGTGTATGTACTTATGTACACGCGTTAGAAGTTATACTAGTTTGGCGTAACAAGATAAAAATCTTTTCAAAAATGTCATCTTTCGCCTTATTCTACGTTTGTGGAAAAAACGACACTAACAATAGAGAAAAGGTATTTAATAAAGTTTAAATACAAAGAAATACAAACAACAAATACGAAGAAACAAAATGTTGACTATAGCTAACTTCAGGGTGTCGGTTTTTCGTAACGGTGTGCGCGCGCATCGTAAAAATTTACTCTCATCATTTTTGCCTAACGCGGCAAAAGAAATATAACTTCAAAAAGTCGTTTGACAAACTGAGGTGAAGAGGATACCAATACTTTTATCTTTCCCTGTTTATAGCTTTAAACAAAAAAACGGTTAATTCATCTGATACTCTACACCAAAATATAATTATTTTCCCTCTTTTTGTAATTAATTACGGTAATTATTCGCATTAACGATATAATTGATATACTATATTTTAAAATAGGTTCTCATTTACCTGAGGCAAAGGTAAAGAAAACCAATGATACCGATACCGCTTTGTGGAGACGATATTATACACGTCCTCACTAATGGTGTATTAAGGAGGAAAGAAAAATGTTCCACAGCGGCGACGTCGAGTATTCTTTTCCGGGAATTTCGCTCTATGAAAAGGATTCCTTTTCTTGGGTATTTTGCCTTCTACTGATAAGCCAGAAGATCCTTTTTATAACATGAAATATTTATATAATCTTATACTCAATTGTCAAGATCCTAAAATAAAAACGTTCATAATAAAAAACCGGACAGCTTCTGAAATACCTATAAAATTACGCGACAACATCAAATCACTATAATGGTATCAAGATAACTAAATCGTCAACTAAAACAAAAATTAATATATATTACATTACATTTTTTAATCATTTTATTTATTAATTTATTTTCAACTTAAGGGTGGTAGCTAGCCAGACGCATTTAGAGAAAACAGTATCACCATGCAACATAAGATTATTTTTTTCTCTAGTAGTCCAGTCATACTATATATTTCAAGACATATTTAATTACAGCTTTAAAAATTTAAAGGCACATATTGTATTAGAAACATAGACGTATGATAGTCGTGTATCCCTAACATATATTTTGTCATCACACTAGGCTCACTGTGGTTATTGTTACAATAGATAATGTTGTGTACAATTTATAATTGGATTTCAGATTTATTATGTTATAATAGTTTTGTTACTCATATAATTTCAATCTGTTATCTGTAATTTTACTTTTTTGTAAAAAAATAATATAAATATATAATATTATTTTTGCTTATAAAATTACTAATAGCGTCATCGGTTGTATTAAAAAAAACTATGATAACGAACGAATAGAAAGAAGAAAAATACATTACCTTCGTGTAACTAATTGTTTATGCAACACGTACCCAGATAGCTAGCTGTAATCAGATGGGAAGGTTTTTGAAAACTTTATACTTATCATTATATTTTAATCAAATGAAACAATATCTTTATGAATGTTGCTCTGATCTATAAGCTATAGTATTGCAAAATTTTATCAAAATCCCTTCAGTAATTTTTGCGTGAATGAGTAGCAAACATCTATCCATTCTCACAAAACTTTGTAAAATTGGCAGCTTGTTTTACAGAAGATGTAACTTTGAAGTATGTATTCACTCGACTCTATAGGATGTACATAGTTATCTCAGGTCAACTCATGTTGACCGTATCCTGCCCTTTTTGTTAGTTAAAATAAAAATAAATTAGAAACGGTAGAATAGAATTTCTGCACATGTGAATCTAAAGCTTTTTTATTTGTATCCAATCTTCTAGTAGATTGTTACTGCCATTGTCGAGTAGGTATTGAAAGTACAGATCTCTTATGATTAAGATGGCAGCCGTCTTGTTAAAACTTTCCAAGGAGTTTTTGTGGCAGATCAAAATCCATGCTCCGTGATATTATTTCCCGTCCACTTCACTTGCCCACAACAACCAATCTATATTACGTAAAATACCACCAATGCTACAAAATAAAGAGCCATAAAACACAAGATTATGATTAAAATATAAAAAACTACATGACATTCCAAATCCCACCAAAAAGTCCAAACCGAAGGTTCATTATTACACGTGAAATTCATATTTCAATGTCTTCTTCACAAATATTGTGCATCTCATAAGTGGTCTATTAAAATTTGTGAAATACTTCAATTCGTATTCATCTGTATTGTTTAAAATCATTCCCTCGCGTAGCTTTCTGAAACAATAGGCAGCTACTGGAGTGTTTTTGGTATAATAAATTACACTCTCGAATTGCGTACAATAATAACTTTCACTTCCGCTATTAACGTGCTGACGTCTATTGTTTGATAAATGCGTTATTCATTAATCTCTTTCTCGCTTTTGTCACACGTTGACGTTATTCAGTAATCGATTTTTTTCTTTTCGCGAGACGAGAGTAGCGCATTTGCCAGTGTCAAATGTATACATTACTTTTTGAGGTTATTTTATTTTATTTTTGGCTACCAATTTTCTAGTGGATTATTACTGCTATCGTTGTAATGATATTATACGTTTCTTGAGATCATTACAATGAACTAACAAGATGGTGGCCATCTTATTAGACCTTAGCGGGTAGTTTTGTGGCATTATATCCCATCCACTTCCCTTGCGATTATGTAATACACCACCAATATTACAAAATATAGAACCAAATAACACAAAATTATGAATAAATATAAAAACCATGTAGACATTCTAAGATCCCGCCAATAATTCCAACTTATTGACATTGTTAATAATTATTTCAATATTAGCGTTTAGATTCTTTGTACAAGATTTATTTATTTGACGTAGTTTAATTACATTTAATTAAAGTAGAAGCAAGCTCTAATGCATTCTAGGGAGATTTAAACGCAATACAAAATCCACTTCTACGCTATAAATCCTAATTAACTTCACTCCTATTTAATAAATCAACCTTGCCACGTAAAATGGAATTCAATTTACAGAACAATAATTTTACGAATGAAACATAAAAGCTCTATGTAAACTAATTATGTTCTCGCGTCATACTCATTGAAACTATTAGGTGTAATCTCATTTATTTTATTTGCAATTTTATGTTTATTTCTTTTCTTCGGAGGCTTCTATTACGAATTTGTAAGGCATTATATATAACGCTTGAATAATTATTGTCAACTATATAATAGGTCTTTTTACCTATGACATTGCCGTTCTGCAGTACTGGCCATTTCAAATAAAAATAATTTTTGTTTGATTAAGAATTCTAATTTCAAATTATTATTTTTTTGTCATCATGGATACGTTAAAAATTCGAGTAATTATGGAATATGAGTACTGTCGTGGCAGCAGCGTGGCACAAGCGGCACGCAACATCAACGACAATTACGGATCTAACACTACAAACCAATGCACCACCTGTTATTGCTTTGCTCGCTTCCGTTCTGGGAATTTCGACCTGAAAAATGAACCTCGCGGGCATTCGAAGACTTTGGTCGACAATGACGAATTAAAGGCGAATGTGGAAGCTGATGATACACAATCTACGGCTGAATTAGCAGCAGCTTTCGACGTTAGCGTCAAAACAATATTGGTCCATTTGCGTCAAATTGGCAAGGTAAAAAAGCTTGACAAATGGGTGCCCCACGAACTCAATGATCGCCAGCGCGAAGTACGCGTGGAGACGTGCCTTGCACTGCTTAACAGACATACAAATGGAGGAATTTTGAACCGTATTGTTACCTACGATGAAAAATGGACTCTGTTTGATAACCGCAAGCGCTCAGCAAGTTGGTTGGATCAGGTTCAGCACCTAAACAATGCCCTAAACGAACACTTACTCCTAGAAAAGTGATGGTCACTGTTTGGTGGTCTAGCGCCTGTGTGATTCATTACAGCTTCTTACCAAACGGGGTGAGCATTACTGCAGATGTGTACTGTGAAAAACTGAACAGAACGATGGAGAAGCTGGCACATCTCCAACCAGCGTTGGTCCATCGCTCGTCTCCGCTGCTCCTGCACGACAACGCGCGACCTCATACTGCACAGCAGCCGGTCTCCAAGTTTCAAGAACTGGGGTTGGAAGTTCTCCGTCATCCGCCCTACTCATTAACCCTGTGCCTACAGACTACTACTTTTTCCAGAATTTGGATAACTCCTTGGCGGGAAAAAAATTCAATACCCGAGAGGCAGTACAAAATGCCTTTGAAGAATTTGTTGCCTCCCGTCCTGCTGATTTAGAAGGTCATCAATAAACTGCCACTGCGTTGGCAAAGATGCATTGATTGCATGGGTGATTACTTCGATTAATACAAATAACAAATACATGAACAAAATTCGTTTAAATTTTTTATACAAAACGGCAGTTTCATAGGTAAAGACCTAATATATATTCATAGTCACGGCATCGAATTGTAGAATAATTTTCTTCCAAGTTTTTAGACTTCAATGAAGATTATTATTACTTGGTTTCTCTTTAAAAAATATATAAAGTAGGTGTTCTAAAGTAGTAAGTGATTATTTTTCTACAAACTCGCGAAACTAGAATGAAATTTTGAAAAATACTAATTTTAACAATATTATTCAATAATTTATCAACAAATTTATTAACAAATTTATCAACAAATTTTTCGAATTTATCTGACTCACATGTATATTTATCCTCTTTGATTATTATTGATTACATATTAATAATTTTAAATTACAGATTTATTATAAAAAAAATTAAAACAGTTTGTCTTTATACGAAGTCATATTTATCGGTAAGAAGTAAAAAGAAGTAATGTTGGATGACTTAAAAATATTTTTTAATGTTGTTAGTTCATATTCATATAATATAGATTATAATTGTTAAACTTGCTAGATTTTTCAAGCCAATCTTATTACATAGTAACCTAATTACCAAATCCTAAATACATTTGCACCTAAAAACAGCACTAGGTTTTGCTGGCAGCTTCGGTCTCGGAGTTTTGGTATATTCCTCGACAATAGTACTTTTCTATGGGTAAAAGATATTTTAAGTTTTCTTCTGCACCTGTGACAATGTTTATGCCAAATTTCATGGTAATTTCATCAGTAGATAAGGCGTGAATTCGTAACAAACTGATGTTCGAACTTATGATATTTGTAAGGAACAGTTTAAGTATATACTAGGCTGATTAAAAAAGTCGGCAATTTTTATTTCTCAACACTCACAGTAAAATATTTCCGGGGAGTTGAAAAAGACGCCTGTCAAAGCCGGAGCTCTTAATACTAGAGATCGCACATTGAAGATTTCTATAGCCCAGGATTTTTTATATTATTTTTGTAGCTTACAAATCAACTAGCAGGTTTCTAATATGCGATATATGATTTTGTAGGAAATTGAACGCTCTACAAAAATGTCTTGCTTCGTAAACCAGTACATTTAAAAGTTATTCAAACATTAAATTACAATAGTAACTGCCATAGTTACTGAAAATTCAGAGTCAGCGTCTATACTTTTTCGATTCCTAGAATAAGTAATAGGACACATTTCAAACATTTTTAGAAACGTCTGTCTGTTTGTCTATCTGTCTGTCTGTTTGTATGAACACGCATCACTGCTAAAGTACTGGGTTCACAATAAAAGCACACAGACAAAACATAAAGCATATCTTCGAGAATAACTTAGTTTTTGTTTCATTACAATCGGTCCACTCTATCAAAAGTAATTGTTTTCGAAGGTGGTAGAGCCACGCTGTACCTATTACTAGTTTTAGCATGAATGGGTAGTACCACCCTCTCACAGAACACCGACGTGAAGTAACTATGCTTGCATTGTTGCGTTTCGTTCGGTCAGTGAGAGCGCCGGAGGCCCACCTCCTTTCCCTCTTT